>QKWP01000034.1:613620-663563 GCA_003550325.1 Gigaspora rosea
TTTTTTTTGAAATTTTACTTTTTTTTTTTTTTTACCTGGTGATTCGGGTTGAAATTTTTGTGACATGTCAAAACACTATACAATCGTTAAAGATCTGCTAATCGTCATATATCATTTCAAATAATTATGATTATAATCGATTTATAGATATATAACGATTTAATATAAAAAAATGATATATATCGATTTTTATCCAATTAATTGATATATAACGATATTATGATATACTGTATATCAATTATAGATATATATCGATTTTTATCTAATTAATCGATATATAACGATATTTTAATTGATATATAACAATATTATATAATCGATATAAAACGATTAAGTGCTATATATCGATCAATATCTATGTATAAAATTTTCTGATGTGGAGAGGGATGGCAAAGCCAGATCAGCCATATAAATGGGAATATAGAAGGCTCTAGTAGATTTAGATCATGGATAAATTAGTTCTAGTCTCAGTACTTAGTAGATAGTATAGAAATTGTACAACAATGTTATAATAATCGATATACATCTAATAAAGGCCAGAGGCACGACCTTACTTTAAAAAAAAAAATAAAAAAATAATGTATACTACTAGTATCAGGTTATTTCCAAGTTAAAATCAAAAAAATTTTAATTAGTAAAATATTATATATAAAAGTTTTATATGTATTTTATAAGTACAATAAAATTATATACATATATAAAAAAACCTGCTAGCAGAAAAAAAATTTTTATAAAATTAAAATTTAAAATAATAAGCTTTTAGTAAACCAAGATTTTAAATACAAAACAGTTTAAACTGTTTTATTATTAAAAGAATTTTGTGATTTAGTAACTATTAGGTAATCTAGCTAAGCTAAATAGTTGTTCACTTGAAATACCATAGGTTTCCGAAAATAAGCTACCTCCAAAAGAAGCTACCCCCCAGATTTTCAGAAAAATTTTTTAAGAAATTGTTAACAGTTGCTACATATAAAACCTTTTTTTCTACTATGTAAACTTCAAAAGTCGATTAAGTAAAGTTGTTCAGCGCAATGAAATATACCTACAGTAAAAATTTAATGATATTTGGACAACTTTTTATTAGTACGTTTTTCAATTTTTCGAAAAATTTAACAATCTGAAAATAAGCTACCCCATGATTTTTTGTGTAACTTTTTGGCAAAAAAGGGTAGCTTATTTTCGGACAAATACGGTACTAGTAGACATAATAGCTAGATAATCTTGTATTTGTATATAGGATTGTTTGGAATATGAGTTTGAGACAAGCTAATAGTTAATTTAGTCAAATGCAAATTATAATTTTTATTATTAAAAATCCTTGGCTAAATTAATCATTAGCTTGTTTCAAACTCATATTCCAAAAAATGCCTATAGGCGTTATTTCACACAAATACAATGCAAATTGTAAATCAACTAATCACGTTATTGCTATCATTAATAAAATTTTCTATTTTATTAATATTAACAATAGCCCATTCTTATTATACATTAAACATAGTTTAATATTGTTTAACAAATTAAGGGTTTGTAATTGAATTTAACCAAAAACAACATTTTATAGTTGTTTTAAATGCATATTATCATAATAATATTTATTTTATTTGATATTTACTATTAGAACTGATGGTTCTTTTGGTCTGTCCTAAAAAGGACCAGACTGGTCCAGTTTTCAGATGGACCGAATAACTATCAGTCTGAACTAGTCTGATTAACAGCCCTAGTTGGGCAATTATGCAAATTTGAGTTCAAGCACCTGCAAATCTAACAGTGATCTGACTATGTTATTACTAATTCTTATACTTACTTGAACCTTTCAATTCTTAATTCCATTATTATACCTAGTGCTTAGCACAATTAAACAAAATTTGATAGTCAAATACTTGTAACTAAGTTGCACACCAAATGAAGGACCCTGGACATCTCTCATATAGATCATAACTGAATTTTGGCCAATTTTGGCCCAATTTGCTGAAAATAACAAAATATATTTGTTTAAATAACTTTTGATCTAGTAATCAGAATTAAATAAACTTTTTTTTGTCAGATGCGCCTTACTGAGAGCTTCATTTTAAAAAAAAGTTTGTTCAAATTGGTCTGCTGGATGCCAAGATAATTGGCAAAAGCTGTTTTTTGCTTCTTAAATTTCAGGGGTTTTTGCTAAAAAAAACAAGTATGACCTCTATACTAGATGTCCGAGGTCCTCAAAATGATCGCAGATTAACTAATACTATATTTTTGTTTTAGTTGATCTGCAATTGTGACTTAATTACAAATATTTATTGTCAAAATTTTGTTTAATTGTACTGTGCAAAAATTATTATTGATGTTATTAATCTCCTACACTGTTCCTTTTTTCTGCACTATTTCTGATTATTACATGTGATGTTCTTATTCTTAATAGTGTTTTTGAGCTGAAGGGTCATGTAGCTGTTCTACTTTTCAAGCAAGTGATATTCTATCACTTTGCACAAAAATAGAAAATACTATATTGAATCTTCTAATTGGTAACTAGCATAATGAATAAAAATTTGTGTTTTAATATAATAGATAAATAAAAAAAAAGTTTAAAAATAATTAAAATAAAAAAATTAAAATAAAATAAAATAAAAATAAAATAAAGATAATAGCAAATAGAATTGGTATATACATACATATGTATATACTAAAGCTCAAGTACTGGTACTACTAAATTATACTAATACTTGCAAAGTTCTAGTACATACAAACATATATCAAAACCTGTTTTAATCCTGCTTAATTTATTAAATCAGGTTGTGTGATAATTTTTTAACAATACTTGATAGTACCTAGCATTGAATATTTATACTTTCAAAATAGTTTTAAATAATACTGAAGTTTAGTATAGTTTCAAAGTTTTTACATAGTTTTAGAGTTTTGAAAATTAGTTTTAGTTATTTAAACTAGTTTCAGTTTTGGTTTTTGGGGCAAAAGAGTTTTGGGCAGTATCAATAATTATAACAATCAAATTTAAAATATTTTATTTAAACTTTTAAAAAAAAATAATAATAAAAATAGTACTTTTACCAATATAACTTTAAACTAGAGCTTAAATCATTTTAACAACATACTATAGTTTAAAAATCGGGAGCAGGTCAAAATCCTGACAAACAGAATCGTGACAGATCATAATCCTGACAAAAAAATCCTGACAATAAAAATCTCGACAATCCTGACAACAAAAAAATCATTAAATTTATTTAAGTTAGGGTTAGGGTTAGGTGAGTGCCTAGATTAAGGTTAGTATAAGTGCCTGGACTAGGGTTTGGTTTAGTTGATTTTATAGTAAAGTTGCTCAAGGAAAACTTTTTTTGATTGTCAGGATTTTTTTGTCGGGATTATGACCTGTTGAGATTTTGTTTGTCAGGATTATGAACCAAACGCAAAAAATCCTTATCAGTCTATACAAATTTTTATATAGACTAGTGTAGATAATTTAAAAAAAAGTATAAGTTGTTATATAGTACCCATAGAATAATATTAGCTAAAAATCATAAATATAAGGATTAAAGATAGAATATTATAGTTGACTAAGTTGATTTTTTGAAAAATAAACAAACTAAATTAACTAAATTAACTAAGTATTAAATTGATTATAAATACTAAGTGCACTTATAGAGTATATATTTACAGAAAACATCTAAAATAGAGCAGATTTTTATATTAAATTATAGATCTAGAGTTATTTTAAATTAGAATTAAATAGATTTTATATAGTTAGGGGAGGGCCAGAAATTAGCTATTTCTTTAGGAAAGAGTCAGGAAAGTATAAATTTAATATAAAGACCTGACTAAAAAAGAGTGTGTTAAAATTTTGGCCAAAATCGAATTAGCTGTGCCATTAGATATATATATAAAATTGTTTTTTTTATAATTTTAATTAACTTAATCAAAGTAAATTTAGATTGCTATTTTTTTATTTTATAAGTTTTTTGCTTAACCAAAGATCATTAAAATTTGATTAGTTATATATTACATATTTCTGTTTTACTTTAGACAACTTTTGAAATTATTTAAAAATTCTAAAATTATCTAATGTTTTGTTTAAAAATTAACTCTGTTCTGAACATTTTCAAGAATATTTATTAAATATTTATATTTTATATATTACGGGGCTATGTAAATTTTATGAATAAAAATTATAAACCTCTAATTTAGAAAATTGACTCTATTTTGAACAATCTCTAACAATTTTAGAACAATTATTTTTTATAGAGATGTAAAGTGAATTTATATAAAAAAAGTGCATATAAAGTGCACTTATAAAGGATATTTTTACAAAAAGATACCCAAATTTCTAAGTTAGATGCATCAAATCTAGATTGGTAATTAGCCTTGTTGTTAGCAGGTTCTATAGCAAAATTATTAGTTGGGCATTTTTACTTAATAAAATTTTTAATGATCTTAGAGTAAAATTGATTAATTCTGATCTATCCAACTATGATTCTAATGTACTTCAATATATTCCAACCCAGAATTTTGGTGATTCTTCTGTATGAGTTCCCCTGTATAAGTTCTACTATATGTTAATTTAGAATACCAATTGGTACTAATTTAATATCATATAAACTATTTTTGAAGAATTTAATTTTCAAAATAGTGCCCAGAGAATTATTTTATGCTTATACAGTATTTATGAAGACCAGTCTAACTGGTCTCAGAACCGGGAACTAGTTAATCATGAGACTGGTGTTACAAGTTAATTTATAACTTTCGCTACAAAATAACCTAGCACAACCGATAAGCACTAATAGCTTTTATCTACAATAATATCAACCAGATAATAAGAGGAAGTATCTTATTATATTACTCAATTGATTTTACTTGAGAAAAGAGTCACTAATAGATTTTTATTATTATTTGATTATATGGGCTGCCGTCAATAGAAATCAGGCAAATTAACATTCTAAAAAAAATTAATGCCTTAACTTTCACAGCTCATAGCTCAGTGATTTTCGAAGCTATTAACATTATTTAGTAGTCAAAAGAAAGCTTAGGTCTTAAGCTTTCTTTTGACTATTATATGATAATAATAGCTTTGAAATTCATCAAGCTATGAGCTGTAAAAGTTATGGCATTAATTTTTTTCTGAATGTTGATCTGCCTGATTTCTATTGACGGCAGCATATTCATATTTACTATAATTGTTATATTACAAATTAATTACTCAAATTAACTCAAATTATTACATACTTTTTTATGCATAATTGGATTATTTTATTTTAATATACATTGCATACTACCGATCATTAACCTCTTGTTTAGCTTCCGATTGATTAATACTAAATCACGTGCATCACATGTACAAAATAGATTGATCACTTTTATCCTTATGTTTAAACACATACAATTCGTTACCATGACACTAGTTAAAAAGACCAGTTCTTATTTGTCTTTTTAGGACTGCCTATCCCTAGAAAAAAGATTGATATATAATGCATATATTTTGGGCAGAAAAAAGATGCTATTGAAGTTTTAGCAATTGCTATACTATTTATATTAACTTTAATAATCGCAACTTGAGTGTTATGGGTAGTGTGCATAGTTTACAAGATGCTTATATTTAACTTAGTGTTCTTTTTAAGATTTGAGTATCACCCTATATTAGTTCTTTTAGGAAATTGGCCGTCTCATATCGACGGATTTGTGGAATTGGTCCTGGATTGATCCCAATTGTATCCTCAAAGTTTAATCCATAATACTTCAAATATTAGTAAGCAAACAAATAAATTTTTTATTATATATATGAAGATATTTAAAATAAGCATAGTTTCTGTGAATATAGAAATGGGTTAGTGTTAATTATAGATCTGGTCAATTTTTCAGGATTTATCAAGATTTTAAAATAAAAATTAATATGTTCTTATTTAAAAACAAATATACTATTTACAGTATTTCAGAATTATTCCCATTTGCAATATTCTGTATCCTTTCAAAAAAAAATTGTGATGATTACTAGTGATTTCTGATTTCTTAAAACTGCCCCAATATCATGATATGAAATTATAATATCGGAATAGCAAAATGAAAAAATCAATAGTAATCACTAGTAATCAAGCACTTTTTTAATACAGAATTTTGTAAACCACAATAAATTTCTATATTTTAATTTTGAAACCTATGATTTCGCAAAAATCAGCATAATGATAAGTGATATTCAAAAAGGTTAAATAAAATATCCTTCCTACTAGTAAAAATGCATTAGATCTTTTTAAAAATTTACTTTTTATATTACCAATACTAGTAGTTTATTGATCTATCACGCACTGCAACAGTGCAATGCGAACCCTTGTTAAGGGGTAACAATTCAATTTATATTTCTTGTAATTGTATTTATTTACCTCTTGAATTATCTTTATTAATACATATATATGCTCATATAATAAACAAATTTATTTGTTTGCTACTAAAATTTGGATTAAATTTTGAGGATACAATTTAGGATTAATCTAGAACAAATTCCGCAAATCTGCTATACCAGTGATAGTAAATAACCTGGTCATTTGCAAATGACATCAAATGACTTGATCATTTGAGGTTATTCAAAATTTTGGGTTATTTGGAAATGTCATAACCAAATGACTATGATTTCCAAATGATTGGGTCATTTGGTCATTAGGTCATTTTGACATCCTACCATGTTTTAAATAATATATATGTTCGCATCATTCATGTCGATTATTAACATGCAATTGATAAATTATTATTTACGAACTTATTTTTTTTTAAAAAAAGTAAATACATTATTTTTTTGTCTAATGTTTTTTTTAATCACTTCATACCTGATCTTATGATTTGATTGGAATGTCGCTTTACAACAGGTATGGAAATAACCTAGTCAATTAACCAAAATACAAATGGCAATCATTCATCAAATGGTGACCGGTCATTTGGTTCATCAGTTATTTATCATGTATAATAATTTTTATTGGATAGTATCTAGCAACATTTCATTTTACGGAGAACAATAATCAATTTTGATTGGCTAAAAGTATTAGATAATCAATTAACCACGGTTAAATGACCTTCTTAAGTCATTTGGGCCGTGAAATGACCAATGACTGGCCATTTGTCATTTGAGTCATTTGAGCCATTTAAATCATTTACTATCCCTGCTCCATACTATATATATAGTTTTGTAGGTCTGTTCTAATTATGATTCTGCATCCAATACTTTATATACGATCCAAAATTTCAGGTCTAATGATCGTTTAAACTTTTATTGAATTTTATTGAAATTCAAACTTTGAGTTTTTTCTGATCAGGACAATCAGGTCATTGCTAAATTATATATTGTAAGTAGAAATGACTGATTAAAATTAAGTGCATTAGGGTTAGAGTATGTTAGATTTTAGTGGTTATTATATTACAATTCAAATCAATTTTAGTTCCATTTTTACTTACAACATATGTAATTATGTTTTCTAGTGTAGATTTTACTAATGTAATAGTTATTTAAAAAATACTATATAGTTATTGGATGCGTAGCAGACAATAACTGGAGTTATTTGATAGGTGATTACAATTATATCGTGATCTGCGTGATCACGATATTATTGTTACACCTACAAATAACGGGAAGTATCTGACGTCGAATTTGATTGTGAGATGGCTGGGCCCCGCAGGGCCCAGCCATCTCACGATCAAATTCGACGCCAGATACGTCAGTTATGGCGTGAAGCATTCAATAACGGTATTATCCGATACTCTACGGCGATCGGGATCCTGCTACAAAAATTAAGCTCAAACTAATGATGTAAACATAGATTAAAATTTTTTTATATGAATTTTTTTTACGCTTGACTTTTTTTCTCTTTCACTTTTAATTTGTTTACTTACAAAAAAAAAATCCTTTTCTGTTAGATCCAAAAAGCAAAATAAAAATAAAATAAAATAAAGCTAGATACATATCAAATATTTATAAACTAAATTGTAAGCCAACAAGCGACTAATTAAATGAAATTATTAATAGTACAATTCATACAAATGATCAAAAAGCAACAGCGAAACAGGTTAGAATTTTAAATCTCGGTGGCCTAAAGTTGATTACAATTATGGTGTTAAATCTATCACGAACGAGAATTTAATTATATAAACGAACATAATAAATTTTCAAGCAATTCTCAAGACAAGTAACAATTAGCAATATTCGAAAAAGCTTTATTAAATATATAATTTCAACAGCATCAAAGTCTCTATCTTTGCATTATTTCGTTAAAAGGTTCTTCGAAAATAAATCTTATATCGTATTCAGCACTATCATGTTCCAAGCTATTGGAATAAAAACTGACTATCGCATTCAGAATTATCGTGTTTAACATTTATTAAATTCTTATCGTTATAATATGAATTTTAAAAAAAGAAAAAAAAAAAAAAAAAAAAAAATAAGAAAAAAGAAAAGAGCATTAGTTATACACCGTAATTAAAATATAATAACAACAAAAATTGAAAAATAAATAACAATTAACTAAAATACTTAGCTTGCAAATAAAGCTTATTCTTTTAAACCAGTTAAAAAAACCGTGGGAACTATTTTAAGTATACTATACCAAATAACTCGAGTTATTTGATAGTCCCGATCATAGTAGAGTATCGGATAAATACTTGTTATTGTATGGGTATGTAGTGAATAACCGTGGCCGAAGGCCACGGGTTATTCATATACCCATACAATAACTATATTATTTCACGGTGTCTGACGTACAATCCCGTGCAATAACCAAATGAAAAAAGCACGGGTTGTTACATAAGACCCGTGGAATAAAGTATGATATTTATTGACTGTTAATGTGAACTTCGATTTATATGTGAATCATGTGATAAAAATAAAAATACTGTTATTGGTGACAAATTATAAATGTAACATGTTGTAATAAATAAAATTTCAATAATTTTAAATAGAATATATTTAAACAGTAACTAGTTCTATATTGACATCTTCTAAATCCAAAATTAAATCTAGTTTTGTAACAATTGTTAACTCGTCACCGAAACCTCCTAAGGTTATACCATTTAGACTAACGTGCTTTAAATCTAGTTGGTAACGAAATATAGGCCCTCCACTATCACCAATCGCAGATTTTGCGCTCATAATGGTCACACTATCTGAAAATCGGTCTTCTTCAAAATAAAAGCCGTCGAGCGCTTTTATGTACCCACAAGTAACATGCGTGAAATATCCAGATAGACATAAATGAGCGCCATGACTAGATACAGCATTGCCATCTTTTATCAATAACTCCTGAAATAGTGGATTTGTATTCCTTATAGCTGCTCTAGGTTGTATGTCCTTATTACTGATTTGAATTAAACTAAAATCCTGTGGAGTTGTAGCACCAAATGCTGTTTTCCCAATTGACGTTAAATTTTCTGTTGTGGGTGAATCCCATGGTAAATGATAGTAATCTTGGTTAGTAAAACAATGTCCTGCTGTTCCAATATAACTTATATTTGGATTTAAACTATTTCTTGCCCAGAAACCACATGAGCATGTCCCACCTTCCCCAATTTTATTGTCCTCATAATCTAAACCATCTCCAGCTAAGATGACATTTTTTATGTTTCTCTTTCTGAGCTTCTTGTTATTTATACTAGAACTATTACCAACTATTTCTTCGTCAGAATCATAAAATTTCAAAATCGGATGATATATTTTGACAGAATCAAAAAATGGAGTATTGTTTTTAGCTTCATTAAAAAATGAAGCAATGACTACATTATTAAGTATCACATCAATGTAAACACAAATAGCATGTGCTTCATGATTATCAGCTAGGACGAACATTTCATTAACTACAGATTTTAATCGATTTGTAGAATTTAATGCCCCTTTAAATGTTATAAAATTTTCGTGCGGATTTATCTGGGTTAAATTTATTATTTCCTTGGCTTTAGTAAAGTTTATTGTTTTGACAAATACCATATTCAATGAGAAATCTATGTAAGTTCCACCAAAATTAAAATCGTCTAAGAATGGCTTTAGAGTTTTATCTACTGTAATTAAATTCATCTCCCTCTGTAATGCATCAGGTATTTCGGCATCACTTATATTCCACAATATCGTTAATGGTTCATTCTGGCTTTGACCACGGACCATTAGATAATTTTGCACTATAAGCATAAGCAATAAAATAAAAAATAAATTTCTTTCATATTGCATTGGCTTGTTTGCTGAAAAAAAAACATAGTATTGATGGTTATTATTATTATTATTGAAAAAATGGAATATTTATGATTGTGATAGCGATAGCGAGTCTCCCTATTTAAAGAGTATTTTTAGCATTTCACTCAATTGGGGTGTTCGATCATCCGTGTATATCAAAATTGTGACATCCTTCGAAAAAGAGAGTACAGTATATAAATAAAATAGGATTTAAATTCTTTGAAACATACTCTGTGATGTAACAAGGTCTTTTCTTTCAAATTTACATAAAGTGAAAGTTGACTGCAAAAAACTGTTAATGACGTACTTTTCGAATTTACATTATAAAAATCGGAATTTACAATATGGTTTAATGTCTACTATTATATGGCTTCGGGGCTTTTCGATCAAATCTTGATTATTTATGTGACTATATTTTTGAATAGATGCTCTCTACTCATAGAATAATTTTTGTCACGTATTATGTAGAGCTTTGATCCTATTTTTGACAGGCAATTCGGATTCTATTAAATCCAGATATTAAATCCAGATTGAATCCGTATTATATTACGTATAAAGCTAGCTTTGTAACACATCTTTAGATCCGTTTGACCAATCCGAGTAAAAATCTCTGATCTGAATATCTGAATCTGTCTGGATTTAAGATCAATTCGGGATTAAGGATCGAAGCTCTAGTATGACGATTTGTTACTAACGTCAATATTATATCAAATTACGATATTCGAAGCGACATTAACCCAAATGGATTTTACTTTGTTTCATAAAATATTTGAAAGAATGGTTCTGTCCCTTTAAAGTGCATGTTACAATGGGATGTGCAGTACAATATGGCTTGGCAAAAGGGGTAAATTGTCAATTTTTCAAAAAAAAATTTTTTATGCAAATCAATTTATGATAAAACAGCCTTACCGAATAATCGATTGTAGAGGCAATTGCAATTTTGAACTCAATTAATTGATTGGTGGCGCAGCCACAATTAATCAATTAATTTGCAATTTTTGCTATGATTGTAAAACGGCAATTTTATCGTAGTAACGTATTGGATTACGACCAACTTTTTTTTAGTTATAATTACATGCATAAAAATATAAAGAACTTTTTTTAGCGTTAGGTTACAATTACATATGTACGTAGAACATTTTAAATTCTAAATATCATAGCAATACGTAGCAAAATTCACAGTGTAAGCAAAAATTGCAATTAATTGCAGTTTGCATAATTTTGTGACCCTGATTATTCCGCAAAAGATCCGGGTCCGGTCCGTAGACCGGACCGAATCCGGACCTTATTAAGATCCGCCCGGTCCGGTCTGAACCATAAGCTAGCTTTTCTGTTTGGCCAAAAACGTTCATAATGTAGGTAACAAAGTGACATAAAAGACGAGCAGAGTCATCAGAAAAATATGGAGAGCAATGTTTTTTTCTAGAGAAGTTTTTTTTAGAGACGGGCCGGATCCGGATCCATAGTTTGGATCCCGGACCGGATCCGGATCTTTAAAAATATCCGCCCGGTTCGGTCACTAATTCTAATTAGATTGTGATTGCGATCGCAGCCGGTTAATTTATCATAAAACTGAACTTGACACTCATGATAAATTGGCTGGCTTTAGCAATCGCGATCGCAATCAAAATCACAATCATTTAAACATAAAAAAATTTGCCGAGCACAATTATTTTCGTGTAACAACTATGATTAACGGTAATTGTAATTTCGGTATCCCTGATTTAAAATAAGATCTGGATCGTTTTTTACTTAAAACACAAAAGCAGTAAATTAATAAAATTTTTGTAGTATAGCTCTAGTTTACTATATGTGGTATCACAATGATTTTCATATATCACACCGAAAATCAGAAATCTATATAGAAAAAATGCCAATCTGTGATTGGTTAGAAATAATTTTTAGCCAAACATGTATTGGCATTTTTTCTAGATTTCTGATTTCAGTGTGATGCACTAATCACAGTAATTTGAAAAGCATTGTAAATAATGAATGATATACTAATGTCCCATTAGGCTAGTGTTCCAAATCGTTAGTAGAAAAGTCAACTAGTTGGCAACTTTTCAATTAAAAATAATTTAAACAACAATCGATTTATTATCAACTGGTTCGATTACAATTAATCGTTAGCTTATCAACTAGTTATCAACTATAACAACTAAGTATTACTATAAATAGGGGATCGCTAAAGCCTTGTACCCACGTGATCGATCATGCATATCAATAATCACAATGTGATTATTGAATTATTGATTAATTTAATTGGTAATTGATTGATTATTTGTTTTTTTTTTTCGCAGTTTTTTTTTTTTCCTGCCTTCGCAGTTTTTTTTTTTTTTTTTCCTTCGCTTTTTTTTTTCTTTTTTGTTACTTTCGCAGTTTTTTTTTAAACGGAATAGCGTGTACCGTTACTTATACTACCCCGTACGTATATATATACGTTTTTTTTTTACTGTCGTTTTATATACAGTATAAGCCAGAGCTTTATTATTTTTCATTTTTAGTTCATTTTCTAGTGTCGGGTTAATACTTTATTATAAACATTTTTTTTTCACATATATATATTTTATATATATATATTTTTTTTCGACAATAACATATGAACTTAACGAATTTAACCCCTAATGAGAAACTTAATGTTCTCTTTAATATTAATCAACCTGTTACAATTCCATTAAGAGAATTTGATGACGAGTGGTGGCCCCTTGTGTCCAACATTTGGACTCAATTTAATTATAAAATCCATAATAATGGAAACTCGTGGAAGGTATACACTTGCTGGTTCACCAAGCACAATGAATCAAGTACTCGGAAAGAGGGGATACCAAGTGAAAAGCGCCGAAAAACCAAAGTTCGTCCCGCTGATCAATGTTCCGCAAAAATTAAAGTATTTCACTTGGTAACAGATCAAGTAGTACAGGTCGAACGGTATTCAAACTCTCCTGATCATGCTCATACTATGGAGGATAGTGAAAAGCTTAAACGTTCAAAAGCTGTTCGAGTTCTAGTTGAGCGGGAAGCCGTGAAGAACTATCTGTCCCCTGCGATAACTAGTGCTATTAAAGAATATGCCACGGTGAATTTAGGGCTTGGTGAAAGCGTAAAGGAGTTAAGATGTAAGGAGGTTGCCAATATAAAATACAAAGCTCGAGGGTCTCAGAATGCCCCCCTTATCGGTAATTCGCAATTGATGGTGGATGTTCGGGAGTCAGTTTTTTTTTTAAAGAATCGGGAGTACCAAGTTGAGTACTATGAAGTTCGTCACCAGCATACCCGGGGTTTCGTTTTTGCCCATAAAAATCAATTGGAGAAACTTCAACGTTTTGGATGGCTGACTCTTCTTGATTCCACGCATAAAACGAACAGGCATGATTGGCGTCTGTTTTCATTATACATCCGCGATGGTCATGGTTGCTGGAACATCGGTGCGCACTTTTTTGTAAGCCAAGAAGATAGCAGCACTGTCGCAGAAGCATTAAAAATAATAAAAAGGTTAGGGTGTAACTGGAAACCCCGATATTTTCTTATCGATCAAAGTAGTATAGAGAGCAATGCTATTACGTTGGCTTTCCCGGGCCTTCAAGCGGGTGAGCAGGAGTGTAGCACTATCTTTTGTACCGTCCATGTTATGCGAACCTGGATGAGTAAGGTGTATGAAGTAAAAACCAGAAACGAAATGATTAGGGCAATGCATAAACAAACAAAAATCGGGTGCGAGGAGGTTGTTCAACAGGCTGCTGACAAATGTCCTATTCCTACAATTCAAAGATACATAGTTCGAAATTACAAAAAAAACACCCACCAATGGGCTCTTTGGGCCCGCCAACATTCCCCTCTCCTTATGCAAGTAACATTCACCAACCCTATAGAATCGTATCATAGTGAGCTAAAACGTACAACCTCTCCTCACCATGGTTTAATTGGCGCCTGTCATAACATTGTAGCAGTGGATGCAAAAAAATGGTCTGATGCTGAGTATATAGCCTTTGAATTCCGTACAAAAAGAATTTCAGCATTTGGCGTTGATCATGAAATTCTTAATGAGGTCCATAAATTTCCCTATCCTATCCAAAAAATGGTCGTTGATGAAATTTTTGCTGTAGCAAAAAGATTGGAAAAAGGTAAAGGGCCTCCAGGTTTAATATCGTTAGACTGTCAGTGCTTGTTCTTCCGTCGTTACTTGCTGCCTTGCCGGCATATTTTTCACGACCACATTTATGGTACCAATAAACTAACCATTGATTCTTGGAGAAAATTTCAGCGAATTTTTGAGGATAATGGATTCGAAATATATGAGGGTCGAGAATTGGTTGAAATTGAAGTACCAGAAAAATCAGAGGCTGAAAAAGCTGCAGAAAATAGACGTATGATCGTAAATGAATTAATGGAGCAAGTGCGTGATACGTATTGGCGGGTTGAGGAAAACGGAGATGTAGAACAAACAAATTCTTTTATGAGAGAATTGAGCTTGGGTGTAGGATCTGTTTTGTTGAATAATCGGAGGTAAATATTTTATGGTTTATCTGTTTTCGAATTAGTGCGATCAATGAATTTTGTGAATCCCACGAATCCTGCATGTTGCCATTGTTTTAACAATGGCAATATGCAGGATTCGTGGGATTCACAAAATTTATTGATCGCACTAATTAAAACAGCGATGATTGATAAAAGTTTTTATAATTAATTAATAATTTTATTATTTTTAATTAAAGCTGAATCATTCGATATTTTACAATGCTACGGAGTATCAAGTGATAATGCACTGTTCATATTTTAGTTATACAATCTATACGAATGGGGTCTTTATAAGAACTTTAATATTTCGAAAATAGAATGCGAATTTACATTTTAATTCTTGATTTCTGATTTTTATGCTTTAAAGCATATTGTATATATGTTTTATTTTTTTTAAAAAAAATAAAATAGATTATTTCAAAAAAATAAATATTTATGTTCGTTTTGTGAACTTGTTTTACAATTTTTAGTTCTATCTATTAATGAATGTTCTTCATACACAATGAAATTAATGCGAACGAAATTATTGAATATAATTGTATAGTGGGTAAAAAATATCAGTACGGTAGTACGGGTATAGATCAGTGGATGGATCAAATATTTTTCAGATGTTTTAGGGCCACGATAGTGGCCCTAAAACACCTGAAAGATATTTGATTCATCCACTGATCTATATCCATACTATCGTGTCGATTTTTTTACCCTCATACAATAACGTTATTATTGTCCGGCAGTTGTTACTACCATACGTATTTGATCATATTAAATAAATAACGTAATTCTAGAATGATATAAATTCGAAAATTTGATTTTCTCTTAGTTTTTAAATGTAAAAAATTTTTAATTTTATCATTATTAGTTTTAAAACAGAATAAAAAGAAAAAAGATCCGTACAAATATAATCAAAATTTGGTATGACAGTAACAACATGGCCATACAATAATGGTATTATATAGCCGTTTTGAACTTTGAGCAAAGATATCTCAACAATCATCCAAGCAAATGTAATAAACTTTCTTTTATTTTAATTCTAAAGATCTCTAGAATTAAAATAAAAAAAGTTTATTACATTTGCTTGGGTGGTTATCGAGATACTTTTGGTTAATTTTTAATTTTATGTACATATAGTATATATACGATTTTATCACATTGTGATTATTGATATGCATGTTTGGTCATGTGGGTACAAGGCTTTAGCAGATCCCTATAAATAGTAATGATATAACAGAAATCGCAACCATTGATTGGTAACTACAGTAGATGTATTTGATGTGCTTTTTTTATTTCAACTTTGCCAATTTTTTTCATTATGTTTTACACCAACTGGGTATCCTCCAAAGCATAAAGACGCTATTCTTCGGAAATTATATGAATTGTTACGGGTACCAATCATAGAGTTAGTACTTTACCGTTGGCATTTTTCAATTTTTACTGATTGAAAAATGACTCGAGCCATAACAGATTATTAAAAATAATACGTAATTCATATTTATTAATGATATTAATAATTTAAGTAGTTCTTTTAGTGTCACATGTTCATTTTTTAATTATACTTGAATTGTTCTTTTTTGTTTTATATATTATGTTTGAATCGACCTTTTTTTAAATCAATGCTAGATGTTAGACCCGTCATTAAATGATAAGTTAGATTTAACCATTTTTAATCGATTATAGTAGAGTTTGGATCCATTATCCGTTTTCATATTAAATTTAACGAATATCTGATGGATTTTCACTATTAAATTTAGTATCCAAGTGAAAGTTCTATATTGTGGTAATAGGTAATTTACGGATTTATCCAATATTCTGTGAGATATAGGTGAACAATCTCAAATTTCCATTATAGATGTAAAATAGTATCGACAGTCGATCATCTGGTGTGAAAATCAAAATAGTCGAATCATTCAACCATCTAACAGTTCTTTATGATTAGTGTTAAATAATAATTGGTGATTAGTGTTAAATAATCACTCTAATATTTTTATAATTAATGTTAAATATTCATTCTATCAGGTTTTTAGAGTTAGCGATAAACAATCATTCTAAAAACTCCTTATGATTGTGTTAAATAATCATCCTAACGGCTCTTTATTGTTGTGTTATAAAACCATTCTAACAAGCTCTTTAGGATAAGCATTTAGTGTTTGGATTAGGATGATTGAGATATGGACTTTCATCAACAAAAGGCGATGTTAATTGATAGATATCGCTATAATGAGTTTTTAGTTATATATTTTCAAAATTTTTCGTATCAAGGTTAATATACTGTATAATATCTTCTAATGTAAATTATTTTAATGATAATATAAGTCAGTATTAAATTCAAAACCTAATACGTAAGGTTCTAGCTCTATGAAATGTCGCCATTTTATTATTAGTTAAAACTAAAACCGGTTACCCGATTAAAGTGGGGTCACCTAGTTATAATCAGATGATCGGATACCCGATTATCTACAGGCAAGAAGCCAAATATGGGGGACGTCTAAGCAGAACTACCCAGCATCGCCGTCAAAATTTCACTATCATGTGATTTTGGCCAATAAAATAACAAGTTCAGGTGTAACATAACACAGAGCGGAAGATCAAAACAAACGTTCACTTTTTCAAAAATCACCCATTCCCTAAAATTTGCATAAGAAATCACTTTTCGAGCCCTAACAAAAAAAAATTCCTTGAGCAATTTTACTATATGTCTTGCTATCATCAAGCCCCTATAGGAACCCTAACCCAAACTTAAACGAACTTGAAGTTTTTTGGGCACAGTCACGTGATAGCGAAAAAGTGTCAGCGATGCAAATCTTACGTTTTTGAAAAATTACGCTTACTTTTTTGATGCAGATTTGCATATATACACGTGACTTGTATTACACAAAGGCCCAGTGCATTGTTTTTGCAAAAATAATTTTGGTTACATGCTGCTAATGTCGTGTAACATTATACAGGTCTAATTTTGCCCGGCATTAAGCTTAATGCTGGTTGGCACTATTATGATAATGCTCCCGGCGGGGTTAGACATAATTCCGGCCCACCCTAACCCTAAATCTAGGAACCCTAAAAACTATTGTTCGAAGCAACATCCAATCACAGTACATATACTAGATGCATATGTCGTGTAACCAGTATATGTACTGTGATTGGATGTTGCTTCGAACAATTAGTTTTTAGGGTTCCTAGATTTAGGGTTAGGGTGGGCCGGAATTATGTCTAACCCCGCCGGGGCATTATCATGATAGTGCCCACCAGCATTAAGCTTAATGCCGGGTAAAGGTACCACTAGATTTAGGGTTAGGGTGGGCCGGAATTATGTCTAACCCCGCCGGGGGCATTATCATGATAGTGCCCACCAGCATTAAGCTTAATGCCGGGCAAAATTAGACTTGTGTATCATTACACGACATTAGTGGCGTGTAACCAAAAATTATTTTTGCAAAAACAATGCACTGGGCCTTTGTATAACTCAAGTCACGTGTATATATGCAGATCTGCACCAAAAAGGGGGGTCGTTTAAAGCAGGGTGCAGTCATATGATTTTGACTTTTTAATTAAAGTTAGGGTAAGGGTTAGTCGGCGGTTAGGGTTAGGGGTGGTATTATAGTAAAATTGCCTTCCCGACATTTTTTGTTAATTTCCCAAGGTAGATTTTGACACTCGTTTCTTGTATTTTTGCATTTTTTCACTTTTTTTCTTCTTTGTTTCTTCGTCGGGCTGATCCGGGTTGATCAAAACAAACAAGTTGATTGGTACCATATCACGTGACTGCACCCTGCTTTAAACGACCCCTCAAAAAAGTAAGCGTAATTTTGGGGTACATACAGGAGTATCAAAGAAGTAAGTGCAGAAGTATCAAAAACGTAAGATTTGCGTCAGCGATCCTGGAGAAGATTCTAAAGCCGGAGAGTCTACGGACATGTACCAGTCACATGATTTTCATCTTACGGACACGTACCAAAATAA
Source organism: Gigaspora rosea (assembly GCA_003550325.1). Classification (NCBI taxonomy): domain Eukaryota; kingdom Fungi; phylum Glomeromycota; class Glomeromycetes; order Diversisporales; family Gigasporaceae; genus Gigaspora; species Gigaspora rosea. The sequence continues at coordinate 632,270 of QKWP01000034.1, forward strand.
TAAAAAATTTTTTTGATTTAAAAAACAATAAGACAAGGTTTATGTACTTAGTTAACCTTTATTATTCTAATAAAACTTGTTCTTCTGGTCTATGATAATGAGATTATTAAAATCAACTTGTAGAACTGGAGATATAGCCTTATGATTTTATTCGATGTTTTTAGATAATCTTTTTAAGTTTCAAAGGTTATATCTCCAGTTATACTGATTAGATTTTAATAATTTTATCATTAATAGAACCAAAAAGACAAAAAACAAGTTTTTTAGAATGATAAAAGAAGGTAACTTAGTTCGAAAGTCATCTTGGTCATCTTTTTTTCTTTTTTAAAATAAAAAGTAATTTGACTGAGCTTTTACAGTAGGTTAATCTTTTTATAATCCTAAGAAAACTTGTTATCCAGGTTTTTCCGGTTTAATAATAGTAAAATTATTAAAACCAACTCAATAGAGCCGAAAATATAGCCTCATGAAGTTTATACACGTTTTTATATTATCTTTATAACATTGCCCAAATTTCAAAATGTTATATTTTCAGTTCCACTGATCAGATTTTAATAATCTCATCACCATTAGAACCGAAAAGACTAGGAGAACAAGTTTATTAGAAAGATAAAAGGTTAACTTGATAAAAAACTTGTTGAATTGTTTTTTAAATCAAAAAATCATTATTTTGGTATGTGTTCATAAGATAAAAAATCATGTGACCAGTATGTGTCCGTAGACTCTCTGTTCTAAAGCAGTGTCCAGTCATGTGTTTTTGATTTTTTAATTAAAGTTAGGATAAGGGTAGTTTGGGGTTAGGGTTAGAGCATTTCTTATAGCAGTTTTGTCCTTCCGATATTTTTTATTTAATGCACCAAGATGGGTTTAGACCAGTGTTGAAAATTCAAAAAAAAATTTTATGATATTTGTGAACATAATTTTTTTTTATAATGTTCACATCAAAAATAAATATATTCATATAGTAGAATTTAGACTTTATAATATAATGACAAAAATAAGCTACTCACAGATTTTTGTGTTCAAAATCATCCAAAAAAGGGGTCATTTAAAGCAGGGTGCAGTTATATGATTTTGACTTTTTAATTAAAGTTAGGGTAAGGGTTAGCGGCGGTTAGGATTAGGAATAATATTATAGTAAAATTGCCTTCCTGACATTTTTTGTTAATGCCCCAAGGTAGGTTTTGACACTCGTTTCTTGTATTTTTGCGTTTTTTCACTTTTTTTCTTCTTTGTTTCTTTGTCGGGCTGATCCGGGTTGATCAAAACAAACAAGTTGATTGGCGCCATATCACGTGATTGCACCCTGCTTTAAACGACCCCCAAAAGAGGTAGTTTATTTTTGAAATATATGGGCCCTTAAAAGTAGAACCCAGACAATTTGACAATTTTTTGAAAATTAACCTGTTTGATTAATTAGTTGTAAAATTTAAAGCCCAAACTTTTTTACTTAATAATGAAAGTCTAATTACTTAATGAATTTTTGCGATACAATAGTTAAAGCTTTTGACATTATAATCTAAAAATAGATTTACTGAGATTTTAAAAGCAATTTACAGATTTACAAATCTAATAATTCTGTTTAAACAGATTTGTTAATCATGAATATACTATTTTTGGATTGTGTAACAAATAATTTTTGCTGATTTTCTCAAAACCCGTGATCTGCCAAATTGTCTGGTTTCTACTTTTGAGGGCCCATATGGTAAATATAATTTTTATATTATTAATAAATTATGAATAAAGAAATTATAAAAATTAAAATTTATTTTCATACTATGTGAACATAAAATATAAAATTTTTGATTTTTTGTGTTCATACTATGTGAACATAAAATATAAAAACATTGATTTTTTATATTCACTGTGAACACTGTGAATATTTGATTTCCAACACTAGTTTAGACTATTGTTTCTTGGATTTTTGCGACTTTTGCCTTTTTTTCGCTATTTTTGTGTTGATCAAAATAAACAATCCTATTGGCTCTATGTTATGTGATGAACATGGCTTTAGATGATCCCCAATTAATAACCAACTACACAAAATTGTTAATTTAAAAAAACTTAGAAAACAAATTGAAGCGAATAAAAGAAAATTTATATTTAAAATTTCAAACATCGTTGAATGTTATTACAGGTAGACAAACGTGTCTTTATTGATTTGAACATATTACATATAAGTTATAACCATCATTATTTAGAATTTTTTATAATCTCTATACTTAATTCTAGCTAATACTGTAATAAATTTGAATGTTTCATAGTATCACATACTATTATTCTATTGAATAGACCTTAAATATTCATAGTTTTGTTTTACAGCTATATTACATATTGTATCTATATAAATCTATTATTAAATTCTAAAAAACTTTTGTAAAAAAAAAATAATAAGTTAATAGCCATTATTTGTATTATTTGTACACTTAAATATTAAAAAAAAACAAAAAAAACTATAAAATGCATACAAAAAGATTACAATCTAAACCTTACACATATATTACTTTTCTAAATCGTTATTTTAAGCTTTCTTACCTTTTGTTTGCGCAACAGCTGAGATTTTGTTAACATAGTGGTAGTTAATTACTTATAACTTCGATTGGTGAAGTGTAATATGAAATTATGTGATTAAGAATGATTAAGCGAATATTATTGTGGGGAAACCCTCTTTAAGTGCACGCCCCACTTGGTCCCAAACAATATAACAATTATAAATTTTAACCGCAAACCCCTCTAAGTGCACATTTTGTCTTTTTTTCACTATGGTCCCGAGGGCATGCACTTAGGGGGTGCGACTGTATATAGTTTTTTTATTAATATCATGGATTTATAATAAATTGTTTATATTTAGATTCCGTTATACACCTATTCCGTTGTATACATGTCCGTTATATACATATAAAAATTTAAAAAACTTACCATCTTAGTTTATGCTAGTTTATTATGAATACAATATCTATTTTTTTTTAAAATACGCTTAGCAGTAAGAATATTCTTTTCAGTGAAGTTGCACAAGCAAATATGAAATATGATTGGTGGATTAAATTAGCCAACCAACCAGATTTTTCGTGTTATAATGTGATATTCAGTAAAAATTGTGATTTATTGTTTCTAATCTTTTCGAAATTTTTACGTGTCCACCCATATATCATTTTAAACCGGTTGTCAAAAACATGACCCGGTTGGTAAATTTTTCGGGTCGGGTAATCGGGTACACGGTTTTCCGGGTCAGAGGTTGGAACCCTAGTCATAGACCACCCCAACGTGATATCCGTAATCAATTTATTTTTCAACTAATTGACAGGCAGGGACGCTGGTTTTTTTTTTTTTGGATTAAAAGTAAATTTTTTTGGATAACGCAAAAAATTTTGGGAAATTTTCGAGTGATTCACGTGACTTTAAAAAAATTTCGCCATTCCCAAATTCCCAAAATTCTCAATTACAAGTCACTCTTGTTATAGTGAAGTCCTCGGGCTGTAAAATTTCTTCACTATATTGAGAGATTCACTATATCGAGAGCCTTTTATTATAGTAATAATAATTCTGTTCTAAAAAAATTCTTCACTATAGCCAATCTTCACTATATCGAGAGTTCACTATAACGAGAGTGACTTGTATAATGAACACAACCAATCAGATTAATACTGTAATAGAAATTAAAGGACGACGTGATCAGTAACCAATCAAAATGCTAAAATCAGTTAAAATTTTGGTTTTATGGATAATCCCTAAAATTATAAAATTATGGATAATTTTGGATAATTTTCAGCGTCCCTGATGGCGTAATATCAATTTTATTGTCACGTGATTTCCGGAAAACGGATATTGTTGAACAAAAAATTTCGTTTATATTAGGGCCAGGGTATAAGTTAGAGTTAGAAAGAGTAGTATTATAGTAAGAATGCACGAGGAAAATTTTTTTGCTAAGGCTCTAAAGGTGGTTTACTAAACTAAATTTTGATATAAATGCAATTTTTGCAAAGCGAACGATTATTTTGAACTTCTTGGTCTGAAAATCATGTGACAGGAAAATCGATCCTACGCCCTGGCGTTGTTAGTTGCAACTATAGTTGACAACTAATCGATTGGAAAAATTTTACCAACTCGGAACACTACATTGGGTGGTGAATTGGGTTGCAGAGTCAGCGGACTGCAACAAATTTTACCAAAATCTAAGTGCATATGCAGATTCCGCATATAAATTTGCAATTTTACCTGGCCCAGCGGCCAGGTCGAGACCCTCAGCCTGCATCTTCGTGTTCTGGGCCGGTCGATTAAAGAAGTGTTAGATTATATTCTTATAAAGCATATCTCAGGTCAAAAAATTGCTGAAAATCAATATTCATTAACTAGTTAATTTTGATGATAAATTGGCAGCATAGACAATTAATAGACATAAAGTACTAACGTGCTATAATTTTCAAAGACAAAACGAATAAAATATAAATAATTTAGTATCACTAAATTTTGGCAAGGAATGGCTATTTACGCGGGTAATACAAAAACCGATTGTGTAAATAAACTAAGTGCGTTAGATAAAAATTTAGGGCTAGGACCTTAATGTTAGAGGCTATAGGTTAGAATGGTGTTTATTCTATGTAAAATTTCATTCCCATCATTTAATTATTGCACCAAGATCGATTTAAACATTAGTTTTTGCATATTTCGCTTTTTTCTTCTTTTGCGCGTGTTATAGTCAAAATTTGCACTCTCCGATTGTCTATTTCCTCTCCAGGAGCTTGTATTACCCGCGCAAATAAGTGGATGCTCAAAAAGGTTGGCCGGTCGACCGGCCCGAGTTTTTAGGATCGACCCCGGCCTATGATTTTTCCATCGGCCATATCATTAATCTGCTGACATTTTAGTAATAGTTGGATTTTTATTGCGTAAATTTTGCATTGGTTTATATAAATTATGAAAATGGCTCTATTACATTAAAGAGCACGTTAAAACAATTCAGAATGGCATAATTTAATAAGTGTACATTTGTTAGTTTATAAGTTATATGAGATTGACAGATCATCTGAAAAAATCTTTATTAGGCATTTAAAGGGAGTTAATGTATCGTACTGTCAAATTATATCGTATTCTTATTATAAAACAGAACCTTGTATTAATGATGCTGAGAAATCGTTTGCTGTTTATTTTGTAGTCTTTACATATTTATTAGTTATTTTGTAATGTTATATTAGCACAATGTTTTTGGACGAGATTTTCATACGTTACCAGATTGTGGTAAAATTTGTAAGTCAATCTTTTTTACTGCAATTAAGTGAGCCACTTGCCTTATTATTTATTTTATTTCTAATTAACTATTCTTATTACGAAGCATTTTATATTATGCAATTTATCTGTCACTATATTACACTACTGTATGTAATTAATATTGCATTAGTTTGCATCGGAATTATCCTGATTTCTATAATTAGTTACTGTAAAAAATTCTATTACAGAACTTGTGATTTCAGTAATCACAATATATAGAGAAGTTTGAGTTAGTTTGCATTGAAATTATCTGCATAATTTTTTTTCCCGATGATCTGCTTAATTTGTTTTTTAGCCTGAGTCCGTGAATACATAGAGATAATCACTTTATATTCGTGGTAATTCTTTATCAATAAAAGGGAAATATATGGATTCTAAAATGAGTCCTGTGAAATATTACGAAGTTGAAGTGATTCCCTTATTGTAATCACGATCCAACTAAATCGAAAACAGCCGTAATATAGTTACTTACTATTCTAGTAATTACAGTAAAATTGTCATGATTCCTATTATGAGTTACTGTCACGGTCAAATCCATGAGATGTGTAGTACGATTGAAAGATCGGTCTCAAGATCACGTGTGCCGTGGATCAGGTCACGGTTTATCAATTCTCCGGATTTGATTATCGATCAAGGATCAAGTCGCACGGGAGGCATGAGTTTTGAAAGCTAAGTATTGATTACTGATTGATTATGTAACACGAAAAAAGTATAATTCACTAACCATTGGGTCCGTTAACAATATAAAAGGGGTCCGAATTTATAAAAAAGAAGTTGTTGGGACGGATACTTTTACTTGCTTATACCGATACTTATATTTTACAGACAAGAAGCATAGAAAAGGACGTGACTGTAAGTATATATGGGTTGGTCACGACTCTTATGTGCGAGGAAGGGGCACATGAGGATCAAAACGAACTACACTACGGGAAATCGAATCAACAAGGAGGGACGAAAACCCACTCGTGGTCGCATAAGGCCGCGACAGTTACTGCAAATAATTCTGTCCTAGAACTTCAGTAACTACAATATCTGTGTTAATCTTCATTGGAATTGTCATGATTTCTACTGCGATTTACTGCAAATAATTTTGATTACAAAATTTACTTATTATTCTAGCATCTATGATATGTAGTTAAGGCATGTTAGTTTACATTGGATTTTTATAATTAATTACTCAAAAATTTTATTACAGAACTTAACTTGTTTGCTATTCTAGTGACCTGTTAGTTTAAATTAGTTTGCGTTGGGATTGTTGTGATTTCTTTTGTGTTTTACTGTAAATAATTGTCGTGGCTGAAGCTGGAAATGGCTGAAGCTGGAAATTTTAAATATTTTAATATGAAATTTACAAAAAATTTTGGAATGCATTTTGTACGATTTTTTTTTATAGTTAGATTAGAATTTAGGGTTAGGGTTTATAATAAAAGAGTATAGTTGGATTTTAGCAGGGCTTATAGTTTTAAATCGAGACCTCTAATTTCCAGCTTCAGCCATTTCAAGCTTCAGCCGCGACAATAATTCTGTTTAAGGTAAGTCAGGTTGCATTTAAATTAATGTGATTTGTTCATGTGCTATTGAAAAAAGTTCTGTTATAGAATTTACTTCTTTTCAATAAGAAGAGTTAATTTGCATTAGAATTAACATAATTTCTATTGTGAGCTGCTCAAACAAAATTCTGTTACAGTACTTACTCTATTCTGGTGATTATAATATACAATTAAGTTTGCATTAGAATTGGCATAATTTTATTGTAAATTACTATAAATAATTCTGATACAAACTTATTTGCTATCCTAATACCACAATATATGATTAAGTTAGTTTGTATTGGAATTGTTATAATTTATATTGTGATATTATAAATAATTTTGTCACAAAACTTACTCATTATTTTAACAACTATAATATATAGCTAAGAGGTAAGTTAGTTTGTATTATAATTGTATTATGAGCTGCTTAAAAATTTTATTATAGCATTTATTTGCTATTCTGATTATATAATAGTTATGTATTAATTTCCTAAAATCCATTTTTTAAAATACCATTTTGCTGAAATTATAATACTAAGAACCTATTTGCTAACAGAGCACAATTAGGTTATGTCATTTTACTGATAATCAATTCACCAATATTTTGCTTTATTTCATTACTGACAAGTTTTTTTAAAAGTTATACTAAACTTAATTCTAATTTTAAACCTAATTCTACTAATACTAACTGGAATTGCATTGTTATTAAAATAACTTTTAATAAAACAAACTATTAATAAACTAAGTTATTGGTAAAGTAATTGTTAGTGAAATAAACAGAATTCAAAATGGTCTTGTTTCAAGAAGATGGACTTTGAGAAAATAAAATACAGCAAACCACATTATGTAGTTAAAATAAAATAGCTTTTATTGCAGTTACTATAAAAAATCTATTATAGAACTTATTTGCTATTCATGTAATAATAATATATACTTAAGTTTGAATTAGTTAGTATTAAAATTGTTGTGGTTTCTATTATGAGTTATTGTAAATTATTTTGCTATAAAATTTACTTGTTATTTTGTTGACTACAATATGTGGTTAAGGTAAGTTAGTTTGAACTAAAATTAATATGATTACTATTGTGAACTACTAAAAAATTTTGTTACAGAACTTACTCACTATTTTGAAAATTATATATATAGTTAAGATGAGTTATTTGTATTGAGATTAATATAATCTTTATTGCAAGTATTGCAATAAAAATTCTGTTCAAAAACATACTTTCTATTTTAGTAAAGAATTAATATGAATAATTAAAATGAATCAGTATTATGTTTTATTTATAGTTAATAGCAATAATAATATTATGAAATCATCTATTCTTTAAATGGATTTACAATCAGAAAGCAATATCACATGATTTTTATCCAATCAAACTTGATATAAATTATATGATCATGCTTAACTCAAAAAATTCTGTTTTATACCTTTTTGCACCAAAAATTCTGATATATTCATATATAACTACAGTATTATAAACTAATATTATATAATACTAGGAAAATGGGAACCATTTAAAGTCCGAAGAACCAATATTTGTTTTTTTATATTATACTTGATAAGCCAATAAGCATCAGTTTTCGATTGTTTTAATTGTTTTTATTGTTTTTTTTATGTTACACCTGATCTAGCCAATCAGAATTTAGAATTTGCTAACACACAAACATCGGGTGTACTAGTGCTCTACCTGTAGTGTCCTTCGGACAACTACTGTATTTACCCGATATGTATACCCCCTGTGGGCTATACCCTGCAGCAATTTAGAATGCCAAATTTTGATTTATACCCAGGTATATAAATATGAGGGTATCCCACTTATATACCTGGGAATATAATAGTAAAATAGATTAAAAGCATAGAAGTATTTGTACAATATATCACCCCTATACATACTAAAATGGGCTAGGGAAATACTCTGGGCATACATGGCGGATAAATACAGTATATATCAATATACATATCTCTAGTTGAATATATAAAAATATAATATTTTTCAAAGTATCTTTATATAGTACAGAACAGCATAAAGCATTCACTTTATACATAAGGTGCCAATTTTTAATACTTGTATAATTGATAGTGATTGGCTAATATTGTATAATTGACCTAATTGTTTAATTAAACATATATTTTCTTTTTTTTATATTAAATACCAATTTTTTAAATTATTATAAACTTTAGTTCTTAATAATTTCTTTAAATCAAAAAATAATAAAAAGTCATCTAATAGAAATATAGTTTAGTTAAAAATCTATCAATTGTTAGAGGGTTTTTTGATTTAACTTGTTTTAAACAAGTTATAATAATTTAAAAATTTTATTAGTAAAAAAGTAGATGTGTTTCCTGTTCTGCACTGTATTAAAAAAATTTAAAGCTTATCATTCTAAAAAATTGCTAAACATTTGGATATTAGCAAGTTTTTTATAAATCAGGTTTCTTAAATACTTTCAAAAATATAAATATATTGAAAAAACTTCTATTAACTTTAGACAACCAACTATGTCACTAAATGTGAATAATATAAGATATATTAAAACTTTAATAAAAGAAAAATTAGCCGTCTTCTATACTATATATCATAGTTTTGTATGCCTGTTCTAATTATGATTCTGTATTCATTACTTTATATACGATCCAAAATTTCGGATCTAATGATCGTCTAAACTTTATTGATGCGTGAGAGTTTTATTGAATTTCTTATTTTGAGCTTTTTCTGATCAGGACAAGTTTTTTCAGGTCATTTTTAAATTATATATTGTAAGTAAAAATGACTAAGGTCAAAATTAGGGTGCATTAGGGTTAAAGTATGTTAGATTTTAGATGGTTATTATGTTATAATTCAAATCAATTTTAGTTCTATTTTTACTTACAACGTATGTAATTATGTTTTCTAGTGTAGATTTTACTAATGTAATAGTTATGTCATTTATTGATTGTTAATGTGAACTTCGATTTATATGAACTGTGATTCATGAGATAAAAATAACTGTTATTGGTGACAACTTATAAATGTAGCATGCTATAATAAATAAACTTTAAAAATTTTAAATAGAATATATTTAAACAGTAACTAGTTCTATATTGACACCTTCTAAATTCAAAATTAAATCTAGTTTGTAACAACTGTTAACTCGTCACCATAACCTCCGAGGGATATACCGTTTAGACTAACATGCCTTAAATCTAGTTGGTAATGAAACATAGGCCCTCCACTATCACCAATCGTAGATTTGCGCTCACAACTGTCACATCTTCTGAAAATGAGTCTTCTTCAAAATAAAAGCCGAAGAGCGCTTTTATGTATCCACAAACAACATGCGTGGAATATCCAGATAGACATAAATGAGTGCCATGACTAAATACAGCATTACCATCTCTTATAAATAACTCCGAAAATAATGGATTTGTATTCCTTATAGCTGCTCTAGGTTGTACGTCATTATTACTGATGTGGACTAAGCCAAAATCCTGTGGAGATGTAGCATAAAATGCTGTTTGCCCAATTGACTTTAAATTTTCTCTTGTGGGTGAATCCCATGGTAGATGATAGTAATCTTGGTTAGTAAAACAATGTCCTGCTGTTCCAATATAATTTATATTTGGATTTAAACTATTTCTTGACCAGAAACCACATGAGCATGTCCCATCTTCACCAGTTTCACTATCCTCGTAATCCAAACCATCTCCAGCTAAGATGACATCTGTTATGTTTCTCTTTCTGAGCCTCTTGTTATTTAGACTAGAAATATTACTAAATATTTCTTCGTTAGAATTATAAAATTTAAAAATCGGTTAATATATTTTGACAGAATCAAAAAATGGAGTATTGTCTTTAGCTTTATTATAAAATGAAGCAATGACGGTATGACATCAATGTAAACACAAATAGCATGTGGGTTATGATCATCAGCTAGGAGGAACATTTCATTAACTGCAGTTTTTAATCGATTTGTAGAATTTGATGCCCCTTTAAAGAGGTCGGCTAAAGCAGAGCGCGTTTTGATTGTCTATATGCATGATGTCGATCAGTGAATGATTATCTACATTTACGAACAAAATTTGGTATTTTTTATATTTTTTAGCAAAGGTTTCTCAATAGCTATGTAATTAAACTTAATAAAAAATTTTTTATTCAATTCTACAAGCTTGCAGAATTGGAATAAAAAAAGAATCATTGAGTTTGGCCTGGTAGTTATTGAGAAACTTTTGTTTAACGTTTAAAAAAAATCATCAAACCTAAGAGAAACAGATATATGGTTACAATCATGTTTTTTAAAATTTAAATAAAAATTTCTCAATAATTACCAAAACAAATTTAATGAAAATTTTTTTATTATAATTCAACAAAATTGTAGAATTAAAATAAAAAAAAATAATCGAATTTGGATTGGTAGTTGTTGAGGTATTTATTGAAAGCTAAAAAAAATTTTAACCACAGCTTTTCTTTAACAGATGCTTCAATTTTAAACAAGATTACTGATAAAATTCGATCAATATATTTTTTTTATTTAGTTCTATAATCTTATAGAATTAAAATAAAAAATATTGATCGAATTTGATTAGTATGTGTTGAGTAATCTTCGTTAAATTTTAGCACCTATAAAAAAAAGTTGCTGCTAAATTTCTTTGAAATTTTAATCAATATTTCTCAACAACTACAAATCCAAGTTCGATATATTCTTTTGCTTTAATTCTACAGGCTTGTAGAATTAAAATAAAAAAATTTTCATTGAATTTGGTTCAGTAATTATCGAGAAATTTTTTTATTTAAATTTAAAAAATGATCGTAGCTATAATATATCTGTATTTCTCTAAGATTTCGATGATTTTTTTTAAAATTTAAGCTAATGTTTCTCAATAATACTAGGTCAAACCCAATGAATCTTTTTTTATTCTAATTCTGCAAGCTTGTAGAATTGAATAAAAAAAAATTTATTAAGTTTAATTACATAGCTGTTGAGAAACCTTTGCTAAAAGATATAGAAAATACCAAATTTTGTTCGTAAATGTAGATAATCATTCACTGATCGACATTATGCATGTAGACAATCAAAACTCGCTCCGCTTTAGCCGACCTCCCTTTAAATGTTATAAAATTTTTTATGAGGCAAAGTTATTATTTCCCAGCTTTAGTAAAGTTTATTGTTTTGACAAATACCATATTCGATGAGAAATCTATATAAATTCCACCAAAATTAAAATTGTTTAAGAATGGCTTTAGGGTTTCATCCACTGTAATTAATTTCATCTCCCTCTGTAATGCATCAGGTATTTGGTTATTACGTATATTCCACAATATTGCTAATGGTTCATTTTGACTTTGAACACGAACTATTAGATAATTTTGCATTATTAACATAGGCAATAAAATAAAAAATAAATTATTTTCAGCTTGTTTGTTGAAAAAAAATCATAGTATTGATGGTTATTATTATTATTATTGAAAAAAATAGAATATTTATGATTGTAATAGCGATAGCAGGTCTCCCTATTTAAAGAGTATTTTAGCATTTCACTCAATTGGGTGTTCGAACATCTGTGTAAATCAAAAATTGTGACATCCTTCGAAAAAGAGAGTACAGTATATAAATAAAATAGGATTTAAATTCTTTGAGACATGGTCTATGATGTAACAATGTCTTTTTTTTCAAATTTATATAAAGTGAAAGTTGACTGCAAAAAATTGGCTTTCGAACAAATCTTGTGACTATATTCTTGAATAGATAGATGCTCAGCACAATTTTTGTCACACTGTATTGTATTACTACTCTCGATCAATGTCAATTATCTTGAGTATCAATATTATATCAATTGCGATATTCGAAGTCCAACAACGATACAAATGGATTTTACTTTGTTTCATATAATATTTGAAAGAATGGATCTATGCTGCAAAAGGGGTAAATTGACAATTTTTCAAAAAAATTTTTTTTCATACATATCAATTTAAAATAAGATCTGGTTCATTTTTACTTAAAACACAAAAGCAGTTATATTAATAAAATTTTGTAATAGCTCTTTAAAGATTACTATAATTTGATGTTCGACAGATGATCGACCAATCAAATTGCGAAATTTTGACTGACCCAAAGAAAACAAAACAAGCGAAAAAAGAGAACAATGCGAAAATTCAAGAAACGATAGTCTAAACCTGCTTTGGTGCATTAATAAAAAATGTCAGGAAGGCAATTTTACTTGTAGGCCTTCCTAAATATAACCCAAAACGACCCTAACACTAACCCTAATCTAAATAAGCATTAAATTAGATGATTTTTCAAAATTCACTCCGCTTTAGCCGACCTCTATATGTGGCATCATATGAGTGACGCCGAAGGAAAATGGGATATTTTTTCATCTATTTAAATGATACAGTATACCAATACCCAGTGATGTACATTGGACAAAATTGGACGCTTGGACACCTTTGGATTGGACGTCCAATCCAAACATCCAATCGTGATTCTTGGACCTGAATCTTTGGACCTTGCTCTAATTCATAAATTTGATTGGTTGAAATTAAATAATACTATCGCAGTAGTTTGTCTATTAAATGTAATACAAATATTGCCCAATCATATGTGATGAAAGTCATGTGATGTCCAAAGTCCAATTGGACATTGGACATATAGTAAAGTCCAAATCCAAACATCCAACGTCCAATTTTTGTTGTTGGACCATTGGACATGACATCACTGCCAATACCCATTAGGCTAGTGTTCCAAATCGTTAATTGAAAAACCAACTAGTTGGCAACTTTTCAACTAATCGATTTAAAAAAATTTAAACAACTATTATCAACTGGTTCGCTTACAATTTAATCGTTAGCTATTAACTAGTTATCAAATATAACAACTATTACTATTAACTAGATACTGAACCATCGTTAAACGAAATAATATAAATAATTTTTCTATTTCATATCACATTATTAAATTTTATTATATACAAATATATTGCGAATTATATCATATTAATTATTAATTTATATCAAAAGAAAAATAAATAAAGCTATTAATTTCTTAATATGGAATGATACAACTTTCTCTCTCGTGAAATCTTTAATCAGCTATTAAAAACACTTATTCATCAAAGGAACAAAAGTTCGTTAATGGATTGAAATAAATATAATTAATGTTTAACTGCACATAAAAATCCAAGTGATTCACATAAGCAAATTTTAAATATTGGATAACTCATAATTTTAAAATTCTTTATGTTGGTGTGATGAAAAACTTCACACAATTAAACTAATTAAAAATAGTCTAGGGATGCAAACTTATTTTATTGTAAAATAATTCCTGCTGTGCACCAAGTAATGAAACATGCTAGTCAAGACAAAAACTTGGTGAAAAATTTTTTTTTATTATGCCTATGTTTTTTTTTAAGTGCAATAAATTTTAATATACAATTAAAAAGATTTGTATCATATATGGTATTGTTTTATCTTGCAAACAGTAGTTGATGACGATTCATGAATATATGGAGTGTTTAAAAGCGCATTAGCCCTCGAAATTATTGGAATTATCAATTCAGTATTAATACAAATAAAAATTGACATTATACTTTGCAAGAAAAAGAGGAGTGGCGGGCTCAAAAGAAGTAATTTACTATATACACGACGATATGAGCGCGTTTTACATGGTAATATAAAAAATTAACAAAATTTTTTAATCATGCGAATTTTTTAGAGTTGCGCTTTTTTTTTTTATTGATTATGTGATTTTTTATTTAAATTTATAAAGCAGTTCTTTCAATATAACCGTAATTTACGCAAATTTATATTATAAATTTTTATCACTTTTTATTTATACAAATGAACGTATACGATACAATATTATTATTAATAGTCGCATAGTTTTTATCACTTGGTCATATAATTTTATCTTTTTTAATTTTCATCGATTGCAAATTAAAATGCATTTTTTTATGCAATATAAAAATTTTGATTATACGATATCAGTGCAATTAAATTAGGAATTAAAACAAATAGAATACTAATAATTAGCAATTATTACTATGTACATCGTAATTGTTTACAAGTCAGGTTTAAATCAAAAAATGCATATATAATGTTTTATTATGCTGATATTAAGCAATAGTGCATTTTGCACGAATATCGCACTAGCTACATCAAAATAGATAACTTTGTTGTGCATTTTATGCGTCTAAAATCAATTGCATGAGTCTGGACACTATAAATCGACCTAAATTATGCAATGAGCAGAGCATATGCGGTTCAACTGTAGGTCCCTTTCAGTAGTTCAGTATTGTAATGCGTAAACCAAATAAAATTATATTAGGGTAAATATAGTATATACTAATGAAGGGTCTTAATTGCTGAAAGGGGCCATAGATACCTTTTTTTAAGTCTTTTTTTATTGATATTTCCTTACTATTAAAATTTTAAAAAGTAACTTTGAGTTTTGGTTTCTATGGCAACAATAAAATTTTAGATTTCCACATAAAAATTGCAAAATTTAGGCCATACAAAGTTAATTTTTTGTTTCTCATAACATAAAATTTGAAAAATGAAGGCTTCTAATTTTATTTTTAAAAAATTTTATATGTAATAAACATAAATAATTTTTTTATAGATATCTAAAAAAACCACCTGGATAATAAATATAAACATGCCATTTGTAAATTCAAAAATGATTTATATCATTTTGCAATTGGTAAATTATTATTTACGGACTTTTTTTTTAGAAAAAGGTAAATACATTATTTTTTTGTTTAATGTTTTGTTTTAATCACTTCATACCTGGAATGTCGCTTTTACAACAGGTATGGAAATGATCTAGTCAATTAGCCAAAATATCATTCATCAAATGATGACCGGTCATTTGGTTCATCAGTTATTTATCATGTATAATAATTTTTATTGGATAGTATCTAGCAACGTTTCATTTTACGGAGATAATCAATTTTGATTTGCTAAAAGTATTAGATAATCAATTAACCAGAGTTAAATGACCTTCTTAAGTCATTTGGGCCGTGAAATGACCAATAACTGGCCATTTGTCATTTGAGTCATTTGAGTCATTTAAAGTCATTCACCATCCCTGCTCCATACTATATATATAGTTTTGTATGTCTGTTCTAATTATGATTCTGTATTCATTACTTTATATACGATACAAAATTTCGGGTCTAATGATCATTTAAACTTTTATTGATGCGTGAGAATTTTATTGAAATTAAACTTTGAGTTTTTTTCTGATCAGGACAAGTTTTTTCAGGTTATTGCTAAATTATATATTGTAAGTAGAAATGACTAAGGTTAAAATTAGAGTGCATTAGGGTTAGAGTATGTTAGATTTTAGTGGTTATTATGTTACAATTCAATCAATTTTAGTTCCATTTTTACTTACAACATATGTAATTATGTTTTCTAGTGTAGATTTTACTAATGTAATAGCTATTTAAAAAATACAGTATGATATTTATTGACGAGCTTTGAACTGTGAATCATGTGATAAAAATGTAATTGGTGACAAATTATAAATGTAACGTTGGGTGTCACATTGACTATTTAATCAAAACTAACTATATCAGTTAACTATCACAGATTTTTTATATTACATGAATGTAAATCTATTCAATAAAATAAGGCTATTGCTATTACATTATATAATAAGACTTATTTTAAAATGTATCAACTTATTATATAGGCGTGCAATCGCCTTAAAATTTTTACTAGTTATTTATATAAAGTCAAAGAATAAAGCTATGTTTTTATTTTTTTTATTAATATGCGGGTTTTGAGCATTCACTTTATAGAATGCTTGAAAATTCATTAATTAGGAAGAAAAAATTATCTTAAACATATAAATCGAAACTTAATTAGAACTTTAGTGAAAAATAAAACGTAGTCACTTTGAAACAGTTCTTTTCTTTATAATTAAGTAAAGTAAAATTATGTTCGATTAATTATTTTGATAAAAATAATAAAACGATCAATATAACTGACATAGTTTTGATTAAATAGTCTATGTGACACCCCAATGTAACATGCTGTAATAAATATAATTTTAAATAGAATATATTTAAACAGTAACTAGTTCTATATTGACATCTTCTAAATCCAAAATTAAATCTAGTTTTGTAACAACTGTTAACTCGTCACCGTAACCTCCTAAGGTTATACCATTTAGACTAACGTGCCTTAAATCTAGTTGGTAACGAAATATAGGCCCTCCACTATCACCAATCGCAGATTTTGCGCTCATAATGGTCACACTATCTGAAAATCGGTCTTCTTCAAAATAAAAGCCGTCGAGCGCTTTTATGTATCCACAAGTAACATGCGTGAAATATCCAGATAGACATAAATGAGCGCCATAACTAGATACAGCATTGCCATCTCTTATCATTAACTCCGGAAATAATGGATTTGTATTCCTTATAGCTGCTCTAGGTTGTACGTCCTTATTACTGATGTAGATTAAGCCAAAATCCTGTGGAGTTGTATCATGAAATGCTGTTCGTCCAATTGACGTTAAATTTTCTGTTGTGGGTGAATCCCATGATAAATGATAGTAATCTTGGTTAGTAAAACAATGTCCTGCTGTTCCAATATAATTTATATTTGGATTTAAACTATTTCTTGCCCAGAAACCACATGAGCATGTCCCACCTTCCCCAATTTCATTATCTTCATAATCTAAACCATCTCCAGCTAAGATGACATTTTTTATGTTTCTCTTTCTGAGCTTCTTGTTATTTATACTAGAACTATTACCAACTATTTCTTCGTCAGAATCATAAAATTTCAAAATCGGATGATATATTTTGACAGAATCAAAAAATGGAGTATTGTTTTTAGCTTCATTAAAAAATGAAGCAATGACGATATCATTAAGTATCACATCAATGTCATTTCATTAACTACAGATTTTAATCGATTTGTAGAATTTAAGATGCTATAAAATTTTCGTGTGGATTTATTTGAGTTAAACCTTGGCTTTAGTAAAGTTTATTGTTTTGACAAATACCATATTCAATGAGAAATCTATGTAAGTTCCACCAAAATTAAAATCGTCTAAGAATGGCTTTAGGGTTTCATCCACTGTAATTAAATTCTCCTCCCTCTGTAATGCATCAGGTATTTCAGCATCACTTATATTCCACAATATCGTTAATGGTTCATTCTGACTTTGACCACGGACCATTAGATAATTTTGCACTATAAGCATAAGCAATAAAATAAAAAATAGATTTCTTTCATATTGCATTGGCTTGTTTGTTGAAAAAAAAATCATAGTATTGATAATTATTATTATTATTATTTTTGAAAAAAGTGGAATATTTACGATTATGATAGCGATAGCAAGTCTCCCTATTTAAAAATTTCACTCAATTGGGGTGTTCGATCATCCGTGTAAATCAAAATTGTGACATCCTTCGAAAAAGAGTGTATAGTATATAAATAAAATAGGATTTAAATTCTTTGAAACATGCTCTGTGATGTAACTAGGTCTTTTTTTTCAAATTTATATAAAGTGAAAGTTGACTGCAAAAACCTGTTAATGACGTACTTTTTGAATTTACATGATAAAAATCGGAATTTACAATATGGTTCAATGTCTACTATTATATGGCTTCTGGGCTTTTTCGATCAAATCTTGATTATTTATGTGACTATATTCTTGAATAGATGCTCTACTCATAGCACAATTTTTGTCACGTATTATGTAGAGCTTTGATCCTATTTTTGACAGGCAATTCGGATTCTATTAAATCCAGATTGAATCCGTATTATATTACGTATAAACCTAGCTTAACACATCTTTAGATCCATTATTTAAGTTCTTCGACCAATCCGAGTAAAAATCTCTGATCTGAATATCTGAATCTGTCTGGATTTAAGATCAATTCGGATAGGCGGGTTAAGGATCGAAGCTCTAGTATTATGATTTGTTGCTACTCTCGATCAACGTCAAAACAGCCCTACCGAATAATTGATTGTAGAGGCAATTAATTGCAATTATCTTGAACTCAATTAATTGATTGGTGGCGCAGCCACAATTAATTAATTAATTGCCATTTTTGCTATGATTGTAAAACGGCGATTTTATTGTAGTAATGTATTTGATTACGATCAACTTTTTTTTAGTTATAATTGCATAAAAATATAAAGAACTTTTTTTAGCGTTATAGGTTACAATTACATTAAAATATATATGTATGTAGAACATTTTAAATTCTAAATATCATAGCAATACGTAGCAAAATTTACAGTGTAAACAAAAATTGCAATTATTTAAAATTGCAATTATTTGCTGTTTGCATAATTTTGTGACCCCTATGATTATTTTTTTTCGGGTTGTTCCGCAAAAGTTCGGATCTGAAACATAAGCTAGCTTTTCTGTTTAGCCAAAAACGTTCATAATGTATGCAACATAGTGATATAAAAGACGAGCAGAGTCATCAGAAAGATATGGAGAGCAATGTTTTTTCTAGAAGTTTTTTTAGAGACGACCGGATCCGGATCCATAACTTGGGTCCCGACCCGAATTACTTTGATCCAGATTACAATTTTCTGACCCGGGTAACAACTCTAATTAATTGTTAGCTATCAACAGTTATCAACTATAACAACTACGCATTACTATTACTAATAATGATTATAACAGAAATCGCAACCATTGATTGGTAACTAATAGTGCTTCTCAGGTTGAGATGTATCTGATGTGCTTTTTTTATTTCAACTTTTTCAATGTGTTTTACACCATCTGGGTATCCTCCAAAGCATAAAGACGCTATTCTTCGGAAATTATATGAATTGTTACGGGTACCAATCATAGAGTTAGTACTTTACAGTTGTCATTTTTCAATTTTTACTGATTGAAAAATGACTCGAGCGATTCTTGACGTAACAGATTATTAAAAATAATACGTAATTCATACCCGGATCAGCCCGACGAAGCAAAACAAGTCTACCCATCTTGGAGCATTAACAAAAAATGTCGGGAGGTGATTTTACCTATATAATATTTTCTAACCCTAACCCAAGACGATTCTAACCCTAAAACAAGATGTCACGTGATCTGCCCGCTTTAAGGATCCCTGGATTTTGGAAAATCAAATATATCACATGTGGTATTCGTAATATCTAAAAATAGATTAACCAAAAGAAATTTTGGATAATCATAACAAATTTACATATAGCGGGTTTTGGAAATCATATATGGAGAGCGCCAGCTAAATAGCCGAAAAATTTTTTAAAAAAATCATATCTGATATATGGGGCCTTTGATTTTTTTTAAATATCTCAATTTTTTATTATACAAATCAATTTCCACTTATAAATGAAAAATGCAGCGCGTGTCAAAATTTATTTGAATATAATAAAAACCTGATTTTCATTTATGGGCACTATCGGCCCTTTCTATTGCAAAGGTCCCATATGTCATATAAATTTGAATGTAATATTCGTAATATCTAAAAATAGATTAACGAATAGAAATTTTTTGGGTAATAACAAATTTATAAACATATCGATATACTCATGACCCCTTATTTTTACGTGGCGAAACCTTTGGCGAAACCTTTGGCATTGTCACTAGTAAAAGTTATGCCTATACTAGGTTCTTTTTGGGTTCTTTAAACTTTGGGTCTTGTTGCACGTAAATATGAGAATTTCAAGTCACGATATTAAAAAACAAAACCTGGGGCCTCGTAAAAAGAATCAGCACTTTTACTATTGTAACTATTCTAAATATATCAACCAATAAACGTGAATTTAATGTAACACAAATTCGCAATAATCACAATATTTATTTATCTGATTGGTATATCCTATTCGAAAACATCACCAAATTTCCAAAATTCGCCCATATATGAAGGATCGCGACAGGGCGTAATACAGTAATATCAATTTTACTGTCATGTGATTTTCAGAAAACGGATATTGTTGAACAAAAAATTTCGTTTATATTAGGGTCGGGTATAAGTTAGAGTTAGAAAGAACAGTATTATAGAATGCACGAGGAAAATTTTTTATTAAGGCTAATTTTTGATATAAATGCAATTTTTGCAAAGCGAACGATTGTTCTTACGTTACACACAATCCTTATTTTTAGTTGGATGAAGTTCGTCGGAAATCATGTGACAGTAAAATCGATCCTACGCCCTGACGTTGTTAGTTGTTATGTTGACAACTAATTGATTTGAAAAATTTTACCAACTCGGACACTACACTTGGGCGGTGTCTAAAATTGGGTTGAGAGTCTGCGAACTGCAACAAATTTTACCGAAATCTGAAGTGCATATGCGGATTCCGCATATAAATTTGCAATTTTACCTGGCCCAACGGACAGGTCGAGACCCTCAGCCTGTATCTTCGTGTGCTGGGCCGGTCGATTAAAGAAGTGTTAGAATCTATTTCTTATAAAGCATATTTCAGGTCAAAAAATTGACTAAAAATCAAATAGTAGTTTACAACGATGCAGATATTCATTAATTAGTTAATTTTGATGATAAATTGGCAAGCAATGAATGTAAGGAAATATTCTGGTATGTTCTGTTGCATAGACAATTAATCGACATAAAGTACTACTAACGTGCTATAATTTTCAAAGACAAACCGAATAAAATCTAAATAATTTAGTATCACTAAATTTTGGCAAAGAGTGGCCTGATGGTTTTCTACTTGATATAAATATGCAGACCAAAAGAATTGATCTAGCAAAAAGGCATTTTACTTATGTGCGCAATACAAAAACCGATTCTGTAAATAAACTAAGTGCGTTAGATAAAAATTTAGGGCTAGTGACTTAATGTTAGAGGCTATAGGGTTAGAGTGGTGTTTACTATATGTAAAATTTCATTCCCGTCATTTTTAATTAATGCACCAAGATCGATTTAAACATTAATTTGCATATTTTCGCTTTTTTCTTCTTTTGCGCGTGTTGGGATTCTTCGTCGGGTTTATCCGGAATAGTCAAAATTTGCACTCTCCGGTTGGCTATTTCCTCTTCAGGATTGTATTACCCGCGCAAATAAGTGGATGCGCAAAAAGGTTGGCCGGTCGACCGCCCGAGTTTTTTAGGATCGACCTCGGCCTACTGACATTTTAGTAATAGTTGGATTTTTATTGGGTAAATTTTGCATTGGCTTATATAAATTATGAAAATGGCTCTATTACATTAAACACGTTAAAGCAATTCAGATTGGCATAATTTAATAAGTGTACATTTAAGTTATATGAGATCGACAGATCATCTGAAAAAATCTTTACTAGGCACTTGAGTTGTTTAAAGCGAGTTAAAAAGAATGCGCTATATCGTACTGTATTACTGTATGCATATTTATATTAGCTCAATGTTTTTGGACGAGATTTTCATATGCTTCCAAATTGTGTATAAAATTTGTAATTCAATCTTTTTTATTGCAATTTAGTGAGCCATTTTGCCTTATTTTTTGTTTAATTTATTTTACTTCTAATTAACTATTCTTGTTACGAAGCATTTATGCATTTTATCTGTCACTATTGCAATATGGTGACTACTGTATGTAATTAAAATTGCATTAGTTTGCATCGGAATTATCCTGATTTCTACAATTGTTTACTGTAAAAAATTCTGTTACAGAACTTACTTGTGATTTCAGTAATCACAATATATAGAGAAGTTTGAGTTAGTTTGCCGATTTAGTTAGATCGACAATCTGCATAATTTTTTTCCCGCGAGTCCTGTGATTACAATAAGGGAATCACCTCAACTTCGTAATTTTTCGCAGGACTCATTTTAGAATCCATATATTTCCTTTTTATTGATAAAAAATTTCCACAAAATACGACGAATATAAAGTGACTATCTCTATAGTATTCACGGACTCAGGCTAAAAAAAAAAAATTATGCAGATCATCGATCCAACTAAATCGAAAACAGCCGTAATATGATTTTTATTATGAGTTACTAAAAAAAATTCTGTTACAGATCTACTAGCTATTCCGGTAACTGAAATAATTTCGTACAGAACTTACTTACTATTCTAGTATTTACAGTAAAATTGTCATGATTCCTATTATGAGTTACTGCAAATAATTCTGTCCTAGAACTTCAGTAACTACAATATCTGATTAAGATGTGTTAATCTTCATCGGAATTGTCATGATTTCTACCGCGATTTACTTCAAATAATTTTGATTACAAAATTTACTTATTATTCTAGCATCTATGATATGTAGTTAAGGTATGTTAGTTTGCATTGGATTTTATAATAAATTACTCAAAAATTTTATTACAGAACTTGTTTGCTATTCTAGTGACCTGTAAGTTTAAGTTAGTTTGCATTGGGATTGTTGTGATTTCTATTGTGTTTTACTATAAATAATTCTGTTTAAGGTAAGTCGATTTGCATTTAAATTAATGTGATTTGTTCATGAGCTATTGAAAAAAGTTCTGTTATAGAATTTGTTAATTTGCTAAGAATTAACATGATTTCTATTGTAAACAAAATTCTGTTACAGTACTTACTCTATTCTGGTGGCTATAATATACAATTAAGTTTGCATTAGAATTGTCATAATTTTTATTGTAAGTTACTATAAATAATTCTAATACAGAATTTATTCACTATTCTGATATCACAAATGTGATTAAGTTAGTTTGTATTGGAATTGTTATAATTTCTATTGTGATACTATAAATAATTTTGTTACAAAACTTACTCATTATTTTAATAACTATAATATATTGCTAAGAAGTAAGTTAGTTTGTATTAGAATTGTTATAATTTTTATATAAGCTACTTAAAAATTATTTTTTTCAAGTTAAAGTGCTCACTCTGGGGATGAGCTTTTATTCAAGATATATCAGACCTTGGCACCCAACATGGAGGGACATCCGACATTTGTACATTAATGAGAGTACAACTAGCCTCACCTGCAACTTTTGATTGCCTATTTAAGTAGCTACCTGAAGGTTCTACACTAGCTGCCATACCTGCAAGCCACATACTAGTATTGCCTATTTAAACTCTCTGATCTCTGCCTCCTGCCAGTCTGTCTTGTATTGCTGGAACCCTGTTCCAAATACTAACCATCTACACTTCAGTAACTTATATATTCACCAAGACTTATACTTGCAGTTAGGGTTATCCTTGAACTGCTACTATTAGGGTGGTGACAGATATTACGTAATATTTTAGGGGGAGGTATACTTGCTGGCAAAACACAGACAAATCCCAAATTCAAAAAAAACAATTACTATTTGTAAAAGATTAAATTAAAAAAGTAGTCTTAAAATTTTGCAAATATATTATCTATAACAATAAGAATAACTGCATTTGTTTAAACAAAGATTATTAATAAAGTTTTTAAGAAATTAATTTGGGATGTATTTGGGATTTGGGTGCGGACAAATCCCAAACTATAGTAATTTGGGATTTTGCCAACATGTATAGGGGAAGGGAGGGTTTCTGAAATTTTACGTTAAATATAGAAGTTCATAATAGCCAATCAAATTTCTCTTATGTAGGGGGAGGGGTAGGGGTATAGTAAAATTATATTACGTAATATATATTACCACCCTTATCTACTTCTGCTCTTGTAAAGTTCACCTAACCCCAGTACCTTTCCAGTTTCTTTTTCCAGAAGCTTTTTTTCTCCTGGTTACAGATCTACTTCCAATCTGATGACCCAAAAGGGTTAGTCTGCCATTGGCAAACCCAATAGTCTTTTTCTCTCTAGTGCATGCTTCTAAATCACATGTTCTTTTCTTTTGATACAACTCTGGCAGTTGGGTTTGCCATAAACCCTTAACGAATTGTTCGTCTGCTTCTGGTTAGTCCACTACTAGTTAGTTCTTGTTTGATTTCTGTTTGTGTACTATTGAAAGCCTGGTTACCTCTTCACTCAGGTTTTGCCAAGTATGGTTTCCCTTGTTTTATGATTTTGTGCATAACATAGTACTAATGATTTTTAGGATCTATTCACTCTAATTCTGTATATAACACAGTACCAGAGCTCTCAATGCGAGTTGGTGTAATTCAGATTACAGATTTATAATCTGGGCTCAGAGTCCAAGTTATTATAATACAATAAATTTTTTTAAAATCGTCTTTAGTAGAATTCAAACTTTATATGTTTTGTTACAACTACTTGGAGGGGTAACAACAATTCAACTACACTGTGTCACTATACCCACTTCTTAAAAATTTTATTATAGTACTTACTTGCTATTTTGATGATATAATAGTTATGTATTAATTTTCTAAAATTATTTTCAAAATACCATTTTGCCAAAATCATTATACTAAAAAATCTATTTACTAACAGAGCACATTGGGTTCATATCATTTCACTAACAATTAGTTTACTAATATTTTGTTTTATTTTACTAACTATTTCATTTACAAGTTTTTTTAAAAGTTGTACTAACCGTAATTCTAATTTTAAACCTAATTCTAATAATACTAACTAAAATTATATTGTTAGTAAAATAACTATTAATAAAACAACCTATTAGTAAACTAAGTTATTGGTAAAGTAATTATCAGTAAAATAAACAAAATCCAAAATGGTCTTGTTTCAAGAAGATGGACTTGAAAAAAATAAAAATAGCAAACCACATTTATAGTCAAAATAAAAATAGTTTTATTGCAAGTTATTTTAAAAAAATCTATTATAGAACTTACTTGCTATTCATATAATAATAATATATATTTAAGTTTAAATTACTATAAAAGTTCATATACAAGACCCAGGTCTCTTATATTCTACCAAAAAAATTAATTAGTAAAAAAAAGAAATTAATTAGTAAAAAATTAGGGTGGGTCTAATATATAAGAGAATCTTGTATATAGTTTTTTATAATAGTTAGTATTGAAATTCTTGTGGTTTCTTTTATAAGTTATTGTAAATTATTTTGCTATAAAATTTACTTGCTATTTTGTTAATTAGAATATGTAGTTAAAGTAATTAGTTTGAACTAGAATTAATATAATTATTATTGTAGGCTACTAAAAAAATTTTGTTATAGAACTTACTTACTATTTTGAAAATTATATATAGTAAAGATAATTTAGTTTGTATTAAAATTAATAAAATTTTTATTGTAAGTATTGTATAAAAATTCTGTTCAAATAGGTGTGGCAACATAGTGTAGTTGAGTTGTTGTTATCTCCAAGTAGTTGTAACAAAGGTTTAGAGTTTGAATCTCACTAAAGATGGTTTTGAAATTTATATCTGTGTTATAGTAACCTGAACTTTGAGCCCAGATTTTAGATCTGTAACCTAGTTATACCAACTCCTATTTGGAGCTCTAAAAAGAGTGCATACATTCTGGATGTGCATGTAAAATATGGAAAACTATATTTGGCAAGACCCAAGTAAAGAGGTAGCTAGACTTTTGATAATACTTGAACAGGAATTAAACAGGAATTAACTAGTAGCAAACTAACCAGAAGCAGACTTATAACAAGAGGGCTCAATAGCTGGCTCTACCAATTAGATCACTAGAGTCACACTAAAGAAAAAGAACATATAGGGGTCCTACAGCAAAAGGTGATGATACTCAAAAAAATTTTTTTTTGTAAAAACTTTATTTTTGCAAAAATTAGACTATTTAGAATATAATAATAAAAAACTACAAAAAAAATTTTTTAGTCTATCACCACCTTTTGCTGTGGGGCCCCCATGTGTTTCAGAAGTATGTACCAAGGAAAAGGAGACTATTAGTATATAAAGCCAGGCTGACCAACTTTCAGGTCTTTAGATTGGGAATAGAATTGTAATTAGAAGAAAAAAAGCTTCTGGAAGAAAGAAATTAGAAGAAAAATAGAAAGGTACTTTGATTGAATGAACTTTATAAGAGCAGAAGTAGAAATTGGTAAGAGGACAGGATAATCTTGTTTTGTAAGTATTGGTTACAGTTCATAGTGATAATTACCAAAGTGTAGATAAATACCTAAGTGGGACAAGTACCACTCTACCAAGTCTCCTGCTAAGAATAAATTAGTTCTAAGGAATGTAGTATACATCTAAAACTGGCTAACTGATTTATGTAATGGGTCTGAAAGTAGAATTGGCAAGAGGTACAAAAGATCAGAGGATTTAAATAGACAACCCCATAGTTGGCTACAAATATAGCAGCTAGTGTGGAATGATACCAAAAGTATAAATTGTACTCTCTTCATTATAACAAATATCAGAAACCCCTAGAAGTACCTATAATTCAATGGTTGAATAAATACACTCTTCAAAAGCAGGCACTTTGAATATAAAAAAAGTTCTGTTTAAGAACATACTCTATTTTAGTAATTTTTATTATTAGTACTATAAAAATTTTGGTACAATACCTATTACTCTTTTGATATATAGTATGTAGTTCAAAATATATTATAGTTGCTTCTTATTTATATCAACCTATTTGGACCACCATTATATTTATATTGATATGATATTAAATAATGAAAATTTATATTAAAGTTGATATATATAAGAGGTTTTTAATATATAAAAATTTATAAAAATTTGGTTTGTAGTTTAGGTTGATATTAATGAGGTTGATATTAATAAGGGTCAACTGTATTAGAGTGTTAATATATATTATATAATATCTTTTTATTAGAAGGGCTATCACTCTTTTCTATATCATATATAAAGTATAAATATGATATATTATATCTAGCTACTCCTCTTCTCTAAAATATTATATAATATTTGTCAGTGCCCTTATCATTTTATTTTAGTCAATAATATTAAAAATATATTTCTTAAATTGTATTGTAGTCAAATTTGTCTGTAACTTTTTTATAAATTTAAATTTTTTAATAATATTTTAAAGAGTATTTCTATTTGTTTTTTTATGTCAATTTTTTGTTATAGAAAAAAGTTTTTATTTAAGCCTGAGGATCAAGAGGTCCTCTTTAGTATTTTAATGCTTTTTATATAGATAAAAATACAACTAGTTATATGTACAACTTTAGTTGTTTAATTTAAGTAGTCTGCCTAAAGGTTTTATAATAGTTGCCATACCTGCAACCCAACTAGGGAGTTGCTATTGTAATATAGTAACTTTTGTACAAGAAACTATATTACTTGACTTTAGAGGTCTTAGCTGGGTTGGGTCTGACCCAACCCAACTCAGGTTAGATCAGATTGGGTTAGACTAAATCTTGGACGAGTCAAACCTAGATCAGATAAATTCTGTATTAGGTCAGATAAATTTTGAATCAGATCAAATTCAGGTCAGACCTGGGTCAAATTATATACAAGTTAGGTTAAACCCAGAATGAATTATAGTAAAAAATTTGGTTATATATAAAATTATTGCTATTGAAAGTAAAATTTTATATAATATCATAGGCAAAAAGTATAAGTTTATACTGTATCACATTTAATATATCATCTGACTATGCATAATTGATCATGCATAATCCTGATATATGAGGCTTAGCCTTAATGTGGAATAATTTAGTTATATTAGCTAGATACATGCATATTAAAGTCAGATGAGTATAAAAAGAAAATTGTTTTGCTCTTTTTAAAAAAAAAAGAATCAGTAATTATCTATAATTAGATTAATAAAGTATATAATAAACTCAGCTATCTTTATACCCAAGTCACTTTTATACTAAATCAGATTAAATCATCAAGTCACACATCTGGCAAGTATAGATAACATATATGTTGCTGATTTAGGGATTTCATTATCTATTAAAAGTGAGATTAAAAGGATTTATAGTGTTTTACCTAATATTGCACCAGAAGTATTATCTTGCCAATTATCATTATACATGCTTTTTATATTTATTCATTAATTATAATAAAGATATTATTGCATTGTATATGTGCTTTTTTGCTAAAGTAAATACTGATTAATTAAAAATTGATTCAAATAATTAAACTTGTAGCAAGAAAGTAATAATTAAATATTATTCTGTTAAAAAAATGTATTAAATAGAGCTAAATTGTGCATTAGTTCAAAGCACTTGCCCAAACAGGTTCAATATATAAAATATTTACTGCTCATCACTTTTTGGGTTTATCAAGATAGGTACATATGTACTATTGTACAACATAACATCCTTCTATAAATTTGTTTTTTCTACATATAATACAAACTTTTTTGCGTCATGATATCAATTTCTTAAAATATATTCGAAAAGACCCAGATATTACTAAACAATCAGCAATAGTTAAAAAAATATTATTCTTATAATGAAAAAAGATTAAAAAGCCAAAATTTCTATTTAAATCTTAATATATTATAACAATTTCAAATAAAGAAAAAATTCAAATAAAATTATCAATCATAACTTAAATGATCTATAATTCAAATTGTTCTTGCAAGTTGTTATTATTATATTAAATGTATTGAAATTTCTACAATATGCTATTTGATGCATACAATTTGTGTGATATGATATAACATGCTATTTATTACCATAGTATCCATGTCATTTTAACTATACTATTCTATAAAATGTGTATATGTATACCACATTATCTGTACTATCCCATGCATATATACTATTTTCTCATGCCATATTCTGAACTACTTTTTTAGGCCAACTAATCTGATCTGGGTTTAACCCAGGTTGGGTCAGATTCAGGTTAGATTTAATATAGGTTGAGTCAAATCAGAACCCTGGACATCTCTAATATATGTCATATTTTTTTTAGCAAATTGATTCAAATTTGATCTAAGGTCCAAATTTAAATTTTAGCAAATTGAAGTTAATTTTAAAAAGGGTCATAATTGAATATTTTATCGAATTACTAAGATTTTACACATGTTATATTTTATTTTTAGCAATTTACCCACATTTTGCAAGAATTATTATAACAAGTTAAGTTGTGCTATAATGATCAATCCAGATATAACAAGTTATTAACAGCTATACGGAGCAAAATTATAATCAATTATAATTAAAAATAAGTAAAAGTAGTTGTAGCATGTAATCAGGCTTTAGTATCAATATCAATTTGCATATGTATTACAATCATTGATCATGATTGTATATTGATAAACAAATAATTATGTAATGCAATTGTGCAGAGTTATCATTAAGCAAATTAGTTAGTAATTCATATAATAATTGTAGTAATCATTATGTAGTTAGTATTTTCTCTGAAATTTTCAAGAAATATAAAATTAAATATACTAGCATAATGTATTTTAATATGCTGAATAAGTTTTTTAAAACACAAAGTTAGAATCAATTTGTAAAATTTTAAAAATCATATTATTTTTAAAAATTTTTTATTTGAATTCTATAGATTCGTAGAATTAAAATAAAAAAATTTTTATCAAATTTGGTCAAGAACTCAGAGAGATATTCTTGATGAAAGTTCCTGTAAACAATGTTAAATAGCTCTTTGTAATATATTTTTTGATTTTTTAATAACCCACTGTTCGGCACGGTGATGATTTACAAAAAAATTTACTATACTAACTAAAAAATTTTATAACAAGACTTGTAGCGTATATCATTGACTAATAGAATCTCAAATTTTATAAAAAAATATTAAAAACTCATGAAAATATTAACGTTTTTGTAAATTTGGACGTATATGTTTTTGCAAGTTTTTTTCTAAACTTTAAATGCTTCCAGAAGCACTTTCTCAAAATGAAATCTCCAAAACATAACTTAGTAAGTTAATAGAATAGGTATTCAAGAGTTTTAGTTAAAATTTTATCAAAAACAGATTAATATTAACGAAGTTATAATGATTTTTCAATTTGCTTCCAGATTCAGAATTTTTTAAAATTTTCAATTTTGATGAAAACAGAAAAATCACCATTACAGGTTAAATTTTTACAAGTTCAAATGAAGCAAGTTACTGCGCACTAATATAATTAATAGAGAATAGACTAAAATTTTGCTTTCTAAAATTTTAAGTTATTTGGTTAAATATTCATTCTATTAGTTTTTTTTCATTTGGCGCAGCTTCTTTATAATATATTTTTTGAAAATATAAGAATTTTTCATCAAAGATATCTCTACAAATTCTTGACCAAATTCATTGAAAATTTTTTTATTTGAATTTTATGGATCTATAAAATTCAAATAAAAAAATTTTCATCGATTTTAATCAAGTGGTTGCAAAGATATCTTTGATCAAAGTTTTAAAGAATTTCAAAACACGTATCATATGATAGATACGTTTAAATTTGTTGACAAAACTTTGATTAAGGATATTTTTGCAACCACCTAATCAAATTTGATGAAATTGTTTTATTTTATAGATCCATAGAATAAGTAAAAAAATTTTCATCAAATTTGATCAAGTGGTTGCAGAGATATCCTTGATCAAAGTTTTGTCAACAAATTTAAACATATCTGTTATATAATATACGTTTTGAAATTCTCTAAAACTTTGATCAAAGATATCTCTGCAACCACCTGATCAAATTCGATAAAAATTTTTTTATTTGAATTCTATGAATTCATAGAATTTAAATAAAAAAATTTTCATCAAATTTGATCAAGTGGTTGCAGAGATATCTTTGATCAAAGTTTTAGAGAATTTCAAAACGTT
>QKWP01000034.1:676634-687197 GCA_003550325.1 Gigaspora rosea
AAAAAAAAAAAAAAAAAAAACAACTGTGCATTTTGATTGGACTTTTTAGCAAAAGTAAACAAAATTATGTAACTAGAGGTTTAAAGCCACTGGTACCATATATAAAAATTAATTTGATTAAATGATTGATAAATTTTTATTGATCTTTGGATCCTATATCAGTAATTGGAATTTAACAAATTGGGCTTGTTAGAATCGTTTCACTGAGACGAACAATTTGGTGGTTAAATCATCCAAAACAGCCTAGTGGATCAAAAGTTATTTTAATAGTAAAGAAATTTACTTAGTGATGAATGATCTTGGGATCCTGTGATTGAATTTTACGATTTTGGGCTTGTTAGAATCGTCTCATCAAGTTGAACATTTTGATAGTTAAATCATTCAAAACAGACTAGTAGATCAAAAGTTATTATCAATTTCATAAATTGGCCAATTAAAAATAATTTAAAAATCATGTGAGTGAACAGATGGAAAGTACAAAGTTGCGTTTTTGATATTTTAATATATGATGCATCAAGAAAGTAACTTTTGTATTATAATACGTAGAAACTAAAGGTCCTTCGCTTCACTCTGAACAACTAGTATATTTAATTTTATATTTCTTGGAAATTTAAAAGAAGATGCTTAATTTTTTGATTTTTTGATCAAATAATCCAAAATTAATTCGTGATCTACCTAAAAACTAGTAAAATAACATAGTAAATTATAGGAAAATTTACAATTGTTTTTTGTTTTTTTTTGGAATATGGAGTTTTCAAAGAACAAACTGATTTTTTACTAAGAAAATGACTTTTATAAATTAATAAAAATTGCAGAGAAGAAGATTCTGGTTATAATGGCAGTTAAATTATTAAAATCAGCCTAGTAAATCATGAGATATAACCATTTTTGTCTTTGTGACTATATGGTGTAAACAAAAAAGTAAACATATAATCACAAAGACAAAAATGCTTATCAGGCACTGGACATGTTCTATTCATTGCTTTCTATAATTAAAATTTTTTAAAAAAACATATGAATTTACTATAAACTTTGAGCTGAAGTTCCTATTCAGCTTAACTAATTAACTTCAAATTAAATTTTTCGGGAATATAGAGTACAGGGAGGAGAAAAAGGTAGTACAAAAATTGAATTAAAATTTTGTCAAATTTGTACTTTTTCAAAATGTAACTTTACCAAAAACAAAAATTTACTAATTTTAAATTAGCAGATATATGTAAAATCGTGCTCTGACAACTTTACTTAGGCGATCAAAGAAGGTTACCTTGTAAGAAAAATAGGTTGCCTATATACTAAAGTTAAAAATTTTCAGTTTGAAATATAAAACCCCTTTTTTTATCAAGATAACCTGCTTTGGGCCTCTAAGTAAACTTGTTCAGGGGGTATTTTTACTCGATCTGAAGTCAAAACGCATTTTCTCGGACCTTTTCTAGATGAAAATAGGTTTAAAGTTAGACAAAAAAAATCGGTAGTTAAATTAATTAAAAAAAAAGTATTTGGTTATTCATTATTTTTTTTTCCCGCTAGGGAGGGGTTTATCGGAGTCCGTTTTTTTTTTTTTAAAAAAAATTTTTTTTGTCTAACTTTAACCCTATTTTTCATCCAAAAAAGGTCCGAGAAAACGTGTTTTGACTTTAGACCGAGTAGAAATACCCCTGAACAAGTTTACTTAGAGGCCCAAAGCAAGTTATCTTGATAAAAAAGGGGTTTTATATTTCAAAC
Organism: Gigaspora rosea; assembly: GCA_003550325.1. Lineage (NCBI taxonomy): Eukaryota > Fungi > Glomeromycota > Glomeromycetes > Diversisporales > Gigasporaceae > Gigaspora > Gigaspora rosea. The sequence continues at coordinate 678,357 of QKWP01000034.1, forward strand.
TAAAAATTTTTAACTTTAGTATATAGCAACCTATTTTTCTTACAAGGTAACCTTCTTTGGTCGTCTAAGTAAAGTTGTTCAGAGCACGATTTTACACATATCTGCTAATTTAAAATTAGTAAATTTTTGTTTTTTGCTAAAGTTACATTTTGAAAAAGTACAAAATTGGCAAAATTTTAATTCGTTTTTTGTACTACCTTTTTCTCCTCCCTGTACTCTATATTCCCGAAAAATTTAATTTGAAATTAATTAGTTAAGCTGAATAGGATCTTCAGCTCAAAGTTTATAGTAAATTCATATGTTTTTTTTTAAAAATTTTAATTATAGAAAACAATTTGACCTATTTTAAGGGGACATGTCCAGTGTTTGTTATATTTCATGATCTACTGGGCTGATTTTAATAATTTAACTGCTATTATGATCAGAATTTCTTTCTCTATAATTTTTACTTATGTAAAAAAAATGTTTACTTAGTAGAAAATCGGGTTGTTCTTTGGAAAACTTCAAATTCCAAAAAGACAAAAATTATATAGTAAACATATTTTTACTGTTTACTATGTTTTTTTTACTAGTTCTTAGATGGATTATAAATTAAGCATCTTCTCTAAAATTTTTAAAAAATTTAAAATTAAATATGCCAGCATAATGTATTTTATATATTGAACAAGTTTTCTTAGAGCACAAAATTAGAATCAATTAGGAGGCTTTTAGAAATTAGCTGATTTCTGAGAGAATGAAGGGTCAACTAAAATATCAGGTATAATTCCAGCCAAAAATTTATAATTCTGGCCAAAGATACAAAATTATTTTTGATCAAAATTATAATTTATTAATAATATTTAATAATAATAATTTTTGATCTACTAGATCAATTTCGAAGATTTAACTGCCAAAATAATCCTCTCAATAAAAGGATTCTAGCAAACCCAAAATTATTAAAATCTAATTACTAAATCCTAAAATCAAAATAGATTTGTATTACTATAGAAGTTTTATAATACTAAACTCAAACTCAATTATAAGTTTGGTTTGGGCTGGTCCAAGGTTTGCAAGCTAGTTTGAATTTAAATACACATATCTGTATTTGGATACTGAACAAGTTTACTTAGAATGAAAAGTATAAATTAATTAGTAAAATTTAGAGAATCATAGTACAATATATAAGTTTTATAAGTTGCAACTTTATATTATTAGCCTATATGATAGTCAAAGTTATTTGTTAGTTGTAATCATAAAGAATAGTTTTTACAAATAAAGAGCAGCTAATTGCTGAGTTTAATTGATCTATTGTATATGTAAATTAAACTTAACCATTTAAACATATCTTTGAATTACTTTATAAATTACCAAATTATTTATAGTATATAAAACAAAGCCTCTACTTTTAATTTTTTTTTGGTCTTAACCTTTACTTGTAGTCTACAATCCATTTTTGTATTTGTGAATTGATATTCTAATATGTAAACATATTGTATAATATTTTATTTGATTATTTAATCAAAATTAAAGCCCATCATACTTAGATACTTGTAGATATTCCTAGTACTTACAAATACATAGATACCTACTGTTAGTTTATTCTTCTAAATACTAACAGATTAAGGTTGTTATTTGTAAAATATTTATAGTATCTGGGTATGCAAGTAACTATGCAAATATCCAGATATGTAGGTAATGGGTCCAATCTCTAGTTACCAGAACACAGGCCTATTTTTTCAAAGTATTGCTAGCAGGATTTGAACTCTAGACCTGTTACTTGGAAGTGACCAGAGTTGGCATTGAGCAATGTTCAAATAAATTTCATTGGACAATTGAACAATTGAACATTTGGGCATTGTTCAAATGTTCAAATAATTTTTTAAACCTTCTGGTATTGAACAATATCCAAATAAATTGTAAAATTATTAGACTTATATTCAAATTGTTAATTGAACATATATTCAATTTTTTAATAACTTTATTGGACAATTTTAATAATATAATAACAAAAGCTTTATTGCTTTTAACTACAATAATAACATTTATTAATTTTATCCAATAAAAAAGTTATTATATCCAATCAAATTATTTGAACAATTGAATATTGTTCAAATATCCAAATTGTCCAAATTGTCCAATATCATAACATGCTATTCCTAGGAGTAACAACTTAAAAACTTCTCTATATTATTACATCTATACAAGATTGTTAATAATTTGTAGTACTTTATATATAATAAATATTTACTTGAGCTTTTATATAAAGCAATACAAATTATTAACAATCTTAAAATCATTTTAAAAATTTAAAACTCATTAGAATTATCTCATTCATTTCATTAAGCTTATCATTTTTTGATAGTTAAATTATCCAAAGCTGACCAATGAACCAAAAGCAATTTATGTTTAAAGTTTTCTAAAATATTTATTATATAATTAAATTTTATTTTATTAATTAAAATAAAAAAGAAAAATAAATAAATTAGTTTGAGCTTTTATTTTTGTGTGTAATTTATATACATTTGTCATTGTACAATTTAAGTCGCTAATATAGTTCTCTATATAACCACTTATATAAATTATTTAATAAAGATACAAGCAAGGCCTCATCTTAAAAAAAAAAATAATAATAATAAAATAAAAATTTTTTATGCATTATGCAAATAGAGATTATGCATTTATAATTAACCAAGTTGGAAAATGAAAATAATATGCAAAATTGAGAACAATGTATGCATTAAGACAATATGCATTTAGACAAGTATCGACTGTATTACAAAAGCATACTACTGTGTAGTCGCGAAATAGCATATCCTTGCGGGTTACAATATTTTATAGTATTTCGAGATCTATATGCATTATTTCCGGACGTGTATGACGTCATTTTGAGCCAAAGTGTAATATTATAATATTGAAAAAAAGGGTTATTATATTTATAGTATGGCATGTTAAATGATTTTTAGCCCTACAAATATGAATAACGATTACAGGTATATGTTAAACAAAAGATTTTTTAACAATGTAATCCATAACAACTATCAAGCGTTAAGTTGCAATAAATTTTTTTTTAACTAAGGTATTAAAAGAATCATAGGTGTAACACGTGTATTAGTTATAAAAGAACATTTGAATAATTTAGTTGACAAAGATAACCGTGGTTAATATTAGAAATGTATAATAATTTAATAAAGATAATATGCTACGCTTATAGTAAATCTAGATGTTTAAAAAAAAAAAAAAAAGATTTACAAATAATCTGCTAACACTATTTACTTCTTACATGATAATCCGAAAATTTTCATTTTTAAAAAAAAATTACTATTAAAAACTTAACCAAAAGTAAATGCCCATGTTTTTAATTACATAAGTTTTATCTACGACTACAATTTTTTTTTTTTTTTTTTTTCAGAAGACAAAATATTGTGATAACTAGCATTCTATAATTTTCAAAGAAAAATTGTAAATTATATTTATAATTAAGTTGATGATTCTGTTTTTGTTTCATATGAGAAAAATTCAAATTTAAGCAGAAGTGCAAATGCAGCATGAGCTGCTAATACAAAAATTAGGAACAGACGAGAGGTTTTTGCCTCTGCACGTGATATAACAGGATAAAGATTTTTTGTTATAAAAAATGCTAAAAATGTTTAATAAAAGTTGAAATTTATTATATTAATGAAAATAAAATAAAGGATGTTATGCATGAAATTATTGTTGAAACTTACCAGAAATTGCAAATCCAACGAGAACAAGCACCCATCGTAACAAATCAAGTGGAACGATACATATAATCTTTATTAAAATATCAGTATATATGATTAATGAAAATATTTTTTGAAATATATATTTTTTTTTACAACTATGAAACAAGCTACTCACTGAAATTGGGACCCAAATAGTCAATCCGTAGCCATATAATCCTACAGTATCCAACAATGAAGGACGACACCCAAAATATTTTAATGCACCCCAAACAAATAGAGATACACCAAAAGTATAAGTATAAATAGCAATGACACCAAAATAAAGAATTGTGAAATCATAATTAGGTTGCTTTTGATCATCATTAATAGCTTCGATTGACCCCGCGATGGAAGACGTTACAAAGAGGAGGAATATTAAGGTTGTGGATATCCAAAACGGACCTATGAAAGGTAATTTTTAAAAAATTTGCAAATATTGAAAAGGATGTTTATACAATTATCCTATACCATATAAATCTGGATTTGATCCGACTACATCAGCAAAATTGTCTTTAGGTAAAAGACTTTTTGCCGCTCGTGTAAGAACCTATAAAGAAAGTGTTAATAAATCCTAACATAATATATATATATATATATAGAAGTCTATCAGTGATAACGATTACAATACATGTTCCGTATCTACGTCAAAGTATTGAGCATAATATTCAATTGACCACAATGGATGACCACCTTGCGGCGCGTTTTGGGGTGTACGTGTTTCGAAAAATGAAGTATCATTGAACCCTTTAAATAATAATCAATTATTTATGAGCAATGAATAATTTAGTGATAATGCAGAAAATGATTATAAATTGTTCTTATAAATTATACCAGAATTATTAGAGGATGGCTGTTTGTCTTGTGTAATTTTACCTCCGACCCCCGATCCGGAAGAAAAATCTATTGTAACACTTTCTTTAGTAATGTTACTGAAACTGTATAGAACAACATAAGTATCTCACTTTGAAACTCAAGCTCTTCTCTTATAACAGGTGTCTATGTAAAACCAGTTGAAAAGAATAAGTTGAAAAGAGATTTTAGTGAACTTGAAATTTTGAATCAAAAATTCAAAAAGAAACCTGAACACGATCTAATTGACTTAACGTACATCGTCGTCCATTTCGACGACCACACTATATTCTTCTCTCGCCATCATTTTCGTAGAGTATTTTATCAGCAAGTTAACGAGGTAGTGAAAAGCTTAAACCACCTTAAAGAAAGTAAAATAAGATCTACAAAGTAAAAGCGTTTTTCAAACCGCTCAATATCTACCCAACTATTCCAAGCCACGAATATAGTAATCTTGACGCATTCTGATTGGTTAGTTTGTATACACAAACTACATTGCGTACACAATTATGGAATATAAAAAATTATGCGCATTTCTTAATTTATTAAGATGCAATTATAAACGATGCAATAAAAACTTAATTTACAGTCGTTTTCCTATTGACTTGTTTTGAAGAATCTTAATAAATTTTAGCGATTGAAGCTAAATTTGAACATGGTAAAATTTATACAAATTATCTTGGCTAATTGGTTCGAATTATAATTTAATTTCGTGTTATCGTCAGGATTATCAGGGTTCAAAATAATATATTTAGTTTTAAATTTTAAATACTATACAGTACATTTATTAATAAATACAAGCAAAATTGTCCAATTTCAATAATTGGAATTACTCGAAGTATGTACACATCAATTAGCAAATTTTATCTTCATTCTCTCGGTTCATAATCTTATCTCGAAATTCTTATTGTCACATTGATATAAATCGACCTTTTAGTATTGAAAGCTTTGCTGAAATAATATAATGATTATAAATGACGCTGAATATTGTCAGGGGTTCAAAGAAAAAATAGAATTCAATAGTAATTTTTTTTTTTATATATTGAATATTTTATAATTTGTTAAAGATTTAATTATTCATCTTGCGCTTTGTTATTTCTTAGGAATTATTTGATGATGAATCTTCATAAATAAAACATTTAATTATAGTAACAGGATTTATCGTTATTAGAAATTTTATAAATACATGTACCGGTAAGTTTGGTATTTAAGTCTCAAAATAATGTCTTAAATATAGTTGTTAGGCGAAACCTATTTCCAAAATGGCGAAAGACGAAACCTAAGCCCAAAAAAGACGAAACGTCGAAACCTATTGGCGAAACGTCGAAACCCTGGCGAAACGTCGAAACCCTGACGAAACTTCAAACCCTTGGCGAAACCTCAAACCCTTGGCGAAACAGCTAAATTCCGGTAAAGCCATCTTGCCAAATGTTGGTACTGTGATCCCCAAATCTTTCGAATAACAATAAACTTTTTTCTCTTAACGTAATGGTAAGTTATAAATTTGGCACATTCCGGTTTAGGGTATAAATGTTAGGCGAAAGACAAAACGTCGAAGTGCCGAAATTTTGAAGAAACTCCATCTCACATAAAGCATTGGCGCCATGGCCTCTAAGTTATTTGGGCTTAAATTATGATTATAAATATACTTTTTTATAGCAACTACTTGACTGATACTTTTTGTCAGCACCGACGAGTATTTTATTAATAATAATTTTTTACATGATAGTAGAACCGATTACTTATAACTCTGGTCAGATTTGCTGATCGTTTGGTCATATTCGAAATAGAATGCTCTGGGTTTGGCCTAGGGTTGTGTTAACTTACTTGACAATGTAACTTACATTGTAAGTTACATTGTAAGTTACATGACCTCATGTAAGTTACAAATATATAAGGTATTAAAGCAGGCTGGCATTAAGAAATTTTGACCAGCATTAAGATGAAATAGAAAGCCAAAAGCTAAAGCGGGCCAACTTTAAAAATATTGGCCAGCATTAGATTAGTGTAACATATGTAAGTTACATAAGTTACGCAAGTTAAAGTCTAACGTAAGTTAGGATAACTTACCTTAAGTTATACAACCATAGTTTGGTCAAACGATCTGCAAATTCGATCCGAGTTATAAGTAATCGTTCTACCATTTTAGATTCAGTTAAAATCATCAATAATGAGTATTGTTGTCTTTCATAAAATTTGATGCCTTGGATGGACAATTTAACTATGTAAAAAAAAAAATGTAAAATTTTTGAATAATTTTTCAAAATAATCAATGCAAAGATTAATGTTGCAATGAAAACTGCTATATTGTAACCAATTATAGCATAAACTACAGCAATTTTTATTATATTAAAAAGCAAAGAAGAAAGATATCTAATTTAAGCATAAGACTTAGTATAGAAAGAAGCAACTATACGTATTATAAATTAAGTTGATAATATTTTTAACCTTTATTTTAGACTGGTAAGTTTTACCTTTATGTAGTTTTTCAACCTTTAGTTTATTAGTTTCTCCAACTTCTAGTTTCTAGTTTCGCCACGTTTCGCCGGTTTCGCCATTTCGCCATTTTGGAATTTTTTTGGCGAAAGTCGAAACTAGGTTTCGACTTTCGCCAACGCGAAACCTCTAGGTTTTGCCTAACAACTATAGTCTTAAATGGTTTTTTCACTTTTAAATAAGTCATCCGTTTTGGGAAGACTTTTTTCATTGTCAACTTTGCAAGACTGTGGAAACATTGATACTTTTTTAAAAGGTATTTGTCATTTGAAATAACAAATGAAATAATTCTACTATTTTTTATTTTCTACTATCATTAATTTTCTTTTGATAAAAAAAAAAAATCGCATTTCTATTGACACGCAAATCAATTATGGTTATTACAGTATTACTTGCGATCAATTCGTTAGATATTCATACAAAAAAAACTTTTAATTTTACGTTGGTTTATGAAGTGTACAAGAATTATGTGAAAAGTTACGCTAGAGAATCAGGTAGTACATATAGAATGAAGATATGTAAAAAACCACGTTGCTTTCGAAGAATTTGAGTTCATGGAGTCACGTAAAATTTTACTATTTCAGCAATAACAATATAGAATAACAATATAGAATGATGAAGTTATTGTTATTACAAGAACAAATTATAGGTGCCATTAATGATAATGAATAATGCCCGATAATGACGAAAGAATGAATGAATCGAAATTTGTACATTATAGGTTTATTATCCATAATAGAGCAGAGGGTAAATAGATCTGTAGATATTAAAATTGTTGTATTCGCAAAATTATATCTTAATAACTATTGCTACGGAGTTTATTCCTTTTGTAATTAATTCTAAATAAATCTGTTTTTTACAACTGACACTTATTTTTTACATCATATCTTAATGTCTATATGGCCAAGCCAACTATAAAACCCCTTTAAATTACGCAGTCCACATAATCACAAATAACCTGGGTGAAGCAGATACTGGTTGACTATCGACTAAGTTGATTTTAAGTGATGGTCCCATCGACTAAGTTGAACAAAAATTTAATACAGCATCAGTGATAACGATAATGATTTATTTAATAAAGTCAATTTTTCTTCTGTGTTGCACTTTTAATTGCTTTCATTTTTGTATCTTAAAGTATTTGCGCACGAAATTAAAAAAAAAAAAAGAATATAGTATTTAGTTGATTGAAGAATAACATAGGTCGATTTTTAGTATAACTATCAAGTTCACCACTAAAAGACCTTAATTAATAATATATTTTATGTTTATAAAGAAACAAAAATAAGTTTATCATTAGATTATTCGTTAAAAGCTCTTTATTGTTTAAATATAACTTTTCGATACTTATTTATATTTTCGTAAGGAAAAATTTCTTAGTTTTTTATATAATGTTATTTTTTATTATCAAAAAAATTAAAAAGAAAATTACAATCGACCTTTCTATACCGAATTGAAAATTTCATTAAAGCCACAGCGTTTTTATAGTGAACTATATATTTATAATATAATTTGAAATTTTTATCTATAACCAGAGAGAGGTTCGTTGTATAGGGTCAATTATATATATAAAAAAAAAACCTTATTGAATAAAAATAAATTGTTTTCATTAATTAAATTTGTTTTGTCTCTCATCTTCGGGTAACTCACTATGAAAACACATACGGGTCTTTCTCCTGCCTATCGAGCAACTTCCGCAGATTTTTTAGCATCGTTCAGTACTCTTTTTTTTTTTTTTTTTTTTTTTTTTTTTTTTTCTTTTTTTTTCTTTTTCTAT
>QKWP01000034.1:687240-708165 GCA_003550325.1 Gigaspora rosea
TTTTTTTTTTTTTTTACAATGACTGTCGTCCCGACAGGCCAAACTATGTAATCTGTATATAGCTGTCGTCCCGACAGGCTATCAAAAAGCTTAAGCCTCAGCCCTACCCTGCATGACTGTCGTCCGACAGGCCATTGTGAAATCGATCATTGGGGCAGGGAGGGAGGGTCGATTTAACCAGAATGAAAATTCGGGTTCGCAGAAGAAACAAGGTTACTCTCCCTATACTCTTTACGTTATCAATATATAACACGATCACAGTTACCTCATACTTACACAACTACATTCTAATTTTCCCATTACCTCATTCCTTACGAAATTACCTCATTACATCATGACGATCAAGCAATGCAACTGTGATCGGGCATGTCACATGATTGATCCGACTTGATTCGAGACAAAAACTGCCTCGATACTTACGTATCGAGCAGTTTTTTGTTTTGTCTCTCATCTTCGGGTAACTCACTATGAAAACACATACGGGTAATTATAGAGCATCGTTTTCAATATATACTTTTACAAATGATTTTAAAAACCTATCTATTAACAAACTCATTAAGCTAACTCAACCCTCAAAACCCATAACTCTTGATGTACCCAAACCCACTGTACCTATAGCTCTCATATACAGCCTAGCTGCATCGGAAACCCAACCCCCAATTGTCTGAATTTGTTCTAATGACAATCCACCTTTCATTGCTGCTGTGGCACCGCTGATTCTCAGGCTATGAGCCGTAAATCTACCTTTTAACCTTGCATGATCTGCAAAACGTTTTACTACTGCTGAAATAGAAGAGACGTTCATTTTTTGACCGGTTTTGGACAAAAACAAAGGCGCATCATCTTCTGTATTAGGCCTAACCCTCAAATACTCCTCTAATCTTCTTACCGGGCAATACTTGCTATTAGTTCTTTCAACTGGGATAAATTTCTCTCTTGCCAATTGGTCAGTTTTCGATTTGTTAACTCTAACCCAAAGCAAATTGTCCACTAACCTAATATCACGTCTTTTTAAATTACAAAGCTCCCCTGGCCGCCTCATTGTTCTCAATCCTAAGGTCACTAATGCTAAATCTCGGGCCCAGAACTCAAAACTAATACCTCTTGGAGGAAAATCAAGATACTACTTTACAGCTTCCACTGGCAATGGGTCCCTAGGCCATTTAGCCTCCGCATCCTGTGCCACACACCTTTTGACACCATTAACCACATACTGTACTGCACTATCCTTCGTGGGATCATGAAAACCCTTGATTTTGTAGGCTCTTGAAATTGAAGCTAGGCACCCAGATAACTCAGAAGACCGTCCTGTCATTTCCAACCAAGCAACAAATGCCATTACTGTAGCGGTTGATGCAGGTAATGGCATGTGGTTCACTTCAACTGCAAACTGAGCAAAGACTCTCCAGGCTTTTTCCAACCTTTTTTTGTATGGTTCACTTATAGAATACTCTATTAAACAGTCAGCACGGTCTAGGCACCTATCGACCAATCTATCCGAATCGCCCTTAATCTCCATTGGCTGTTGTTGCAAGGCTCTGGGAACCCTGAAGGGCCTGGTAGAATTATCTCCTTGGGTGGTGGAAGTTCTATTTCTTCCCTTACAGCCCCCATAATCAGAGGCCACCACGGGGCTGCTACCCAAACCGGCACAACTATTACAATTACTGCCTTGCATTCATTTGCATGAGCGATCGCATGATGAATCATTGTAAATAGCGGACAGAGGTAATTTACAACTCCTTTCCAATCCTGTGAAAAACAATCCACTGCTTCCGAACCCGGGCAAAAGTAAAGACTGTTGAACCTTCTTACTTTCATATTTAAATGACTTGCAAATCTGTCTATATCGAATTTGCCCCAGTGACTCTTCAACTGGTCTACTATTTCTGCTTTTAGCTCCCAGTCCCCAAAATCTCGAACTCTTGAAAACTCGTTGGCCAGATTCAATGCACTTGGAACCCATTGTGTACGAAAAATCTCGATGTCCTTTTCTATACAAATATTCCATATCTCCTGAGCAATCTCTTTCTGTCAGACCATAGGGCCTCCGTTTTGCACTGTTTTTAGTGCTACTTTGTTGTCTATCATTAGCATTATCCTTGAGCCTCCCAATAGGCCCCGAAAGACTGAAGATCCCTCAAAACTGCTATTGCCTCGAGTTGCGCAATAACATTGGCTGTTAGCTGCTCCATCCAATTTCCAGCTGTCACAAAACTCTGGAAAACCCCACACCAACCAGTTATTGATGCATCCACATATACTGTCTTTATTCTTGACGGTTTCCATGCAGGACGGGCATTCCAAATTTTTAAATTCTCTATTAACCAGCGCACATCCTCTATTGCGCTCGCTGACAACTCTAACTCCTTGTCTCATTCGTTCCACCACCGGTTCTTGGCATCTATTAGTTTGTAAAACTCCAAACTTTTATATATGCAGGTGCAAAGGCTCTTGCTAAGCTCTGAATCTTGCCAGCAACTGAAGCCAATTTTCGAGCAGAGATTTTTGGTGTTTCTAATAGAGTTTTCAAAGAAGCCATTGTTGAACCAATTTTTTCTTCCGGAGCGATAACCAACCCTGCCAGGGTATCGATGATCAGGCTACAAAACTTCGGGTTCTGGACTGGGTCCCAACTGCCTTTCTCTACTGCCCGAACCCATCCATATCCTTCCAAATCCCTCTTTATAATCTCCTCCCGCTGCTTTAATAATATCTCTTTCGATGGGTGAGCTACCCAAACATCGTCCAAATAGGTTCCACAATAGATTCCTCGTGATCTCCAACTCCCAATCATGGCTCTCATAACCTTTGCAAATATCCAAGGTGATTGGCTTAAGTCAAAAGGGAGCACCTGTAATAAAACCATTTTCTTTCGAAGACAAAACCTAGATAACGTTGTGCTATATTGTCCATCAACACATGTTGATACCCCTCCTTTAAATCGAAAGTTAAAACCCACCAACCTCTGCCTATTATTCTCAAAAGAGTTCCAATTCCTTCGAATTTGAACGACTTTTTTGGTAAGGTTCTGTTCAGCCTCCTGTTTTGGAACTACAAACACAGGGCTCACTTCCAATAAGAATTCTGGTCTCATACTTCCCTCCACCACCAAAACTATTGCTCCACCACCAAAACTATTGCTCCTGTACTTCTTAACCGTTCTAATTCCTGACCTACCCACTGCTTTTCCTTTTCCGTAAAATGCCATGGTTTTGGCACTGGAAGTGAAGCTAGCCTCATTACTCCCCTGGGAAAAAGTGGGACTTTCTTTTCCAACCATTCTATTACAACTGGCGCAGGTTTTATAATTTCCTTCCAGTACTGGATTGCTATTTTCGTATGTAACCTTCCCACCACAGCAGGCTCTGCACCTGAAACTACTCCATTCCTCATCTCTAACGGCCTTACCTCCTGAGTGTAGTCAGCTTCTTTTGGCTCTGGCACCATCTCCACGAAAGGGCATATTTTCATGTTTCCTCGATCCACACTCATTAGCATAATGCCCCTTACCCTCACATAAATAACACACCACGTCCTTTGAAGCTCCAAACTTATAGGGAGGACCCGTGCTTCTAAATGTAGAAGGTGAAGGGCTTTGAAACTCTTGTTAGCGCCTTTGCATACCTGCCCAAGAATTTCGCAGAGCAGAATTTCGAGCCGTCTGACCCCAAAAATACGACTCAGAAGAGCCCTGAGAACCTAGGTCATCCCATTGATTTCTCATCATTGGTGGACCATATGGTATGCCTTGACCAGGCATCTGTTGCCAATTCGGCATAAAGAAGGGTTGTGGCTGAAAAAACGCAGGCATGTAAGTGTTTGAAGCCTGCTTCTGTGTCTGCCCATGCTGACTATACAACGATGAAGAAAATTTTGTCCGTTTACTTCTAGAAAAATGCTGTGCGGCTATTCTTGCCCTTTCACGCTTCCCACTAAACAATTCTGACATTGGATCCATAGACTCCTCCATCGCCATCTTCGCAGCCACACTCCAACCATCTTCATCTGCTACTCGCACAACATAAGCCCTCTCAAGTGCCACCTGCCTTGCCAGATGCACAGACTCAACCTTACCAGTTATAAGAGCTTTATCTAACAAGAGGCCTGCCTTGCACCATTCATTGTATTCCCATTGGTTTTTAGCTTTAGAGAGTTCCCACTTTTTCCATATACCCTCCTGAAAACTCTAATTGCACAGAACTTCCCCTGCGGGAGGCATTCGGGGTGGCAAATCGTAACCTATTTTGGAACTTGAGCTTGCACCATGCGGTGAGGGATTGCCAAAAATATCAGCAAAAGATTGGCCTGTTTCAAAATTTACTCTACTTCCATCAGCAAAAGACGGTTTCGGATCACCATCTAACTCCACCGTCTTGCTTTTTCCTGAATTTTCTGAACTAACTAACCCATTTCTTCTCTTAGCCTCACTAACCAGCCGATTAACCAAATCCTGTTTTGTGCCAGCCTTGGAAACCCCAATTCGTGACACAGGAACTTCAATATATCCATAGACAAACGCCCAAAATTAGCATCAAAATTAGACTGATTACTTTTATTAACTGTCTCAACGTCACTGGTGGATGGAGACAAGGTCTCGTCTTCAACTGTTACCGACTTTGTTTTGACTCATAGCGTGAGAATATAAACTAAATTGTGTGACTAACTAGCTGCTCGATTTAACCAGAATGAAAATTCGGGTTCGCAGAAGAAAACAAGGTTACTCTTCCTATACTTTTTACGTTATCAATATATAACACGATCACAGTTACCTCATACACAACTACATTCTAATTTTCCTATTACCTCATTCCTTACGAAATTACCTCATTCCATCATGACGATCAAACAATGCAACTGTAATCGGACATGTCACATGATTGATCCGACTTGATTCAAGACAAAAACTGCCTTGATACTTACGTATCGAGCAGTTTTAGTTTTTTAATTAAAGTTTTTTCGTTATTTTTGTTATTACAGTATTAAAATAAACCTGTACGTTTAAAGATAGAGGGTATGTAGATTATTTGAGGTCTTTGCCTTGAAAATTACCCTACGGGACTATGTAGATCTTATGAATAAAAATTAAAATTTCTAGCCATCCAGTAATCCAATTCAAATAAACTTTTTTTTATTTTGTAGAGCTTATCGAGTTTTACAAAATAAAAAAAAGTTTATTTGAATTGGATTACTGGGTGGCTAGAAACTTTAATTTTATCTTTAAGATCTACATAGTTCCGTTCAGGCAAAGACCCCATTTCTATTAATAAACGAGTGACCAAAAATATTTTTGCGGCGAATTTAAAAGTTGCTACATATAAAAGTTAATTTTTTACTATATTAGTTGTATTTATGTACTAAGTAAACTTGTTCGTAATAAAAAATTACACATATCTTAAAAATTTTATTAATTTTGAATGAAATTTGATAAAGTTTTTATAGTATCAACTTTTGCGGGGGCAGGGTCTATTCTGCAGGGGCAATCACCAATTGGCCAATCAAATTACGTGTAAACAATAAGTAAAATAGGGTCGTGAAGATAAAAACAACTATATCTCTTGCCTTGGCCACTCTGGTAGGTTTAGGCCGCAGATAAGTATTTAGGTTTACTTAGATATATGTCTGAGTTTTTATTCTTAGCATTAGATTTAAAAAAAATTGAAATTTCTTTCAGTATTGTAAAAAGTTTCTATTAAATTTAATAAAGATAAAAGCAAGGTCTCACCTTAACATTTAAAAAAAAAAACAACTATATCTTATGTTCTACTGGACCAATTTTAATGACTTGACCACCATTAGAATCAGAAAAACCTCCTCTACAATTTTATTTAAAAATTTAATATGGTTACTTAATAAAAATTTTCTTTATTATTAAATATAAAATTTTTAGTAACTAGTTTATTAATAGAAATACATACCCTCTACCCTTAATGTTCTACTAGAAATTTTTATTATAAAATTTCCTTTTCGCTAAAGCCATGTGCCGATGTGATTTTTAAAAAAGAGGTAAAATTCACGATTCCGGTTGGTTGATTTACACAAAAATGCCACGTGAGTACATATTCGTATGCATTACTTGCAAAATGTAGAACAATGGATGTTTCATTTCAATGATGGATATTTTATCAATTATATATACCATATATATAATTAAAACTCCTACTTGGTGCCTAAACCAGGTTTAACCGAGACTTTTAAAAATGTTTAAAAGTCATCATATATCAAATACACTATCAGTAATCCTTAAACTTGTACTAATAAAAATTTCAAGTGCCATACCGATAAACTTGTATGCTGAAATTGAACATAAACTTCTCCGGGAACAAGCAAGAGATTGGGCATTATCTCATGGTCTATATCGAGAACAAGAGAGAATTTATTGGGCATTATCTAATGCTCTAATTCTTCGCGCTAACTTTAACCTATCCTCAACAACAGTTCATGCCCCAAATTCTTTGTTTCAACTACCGTTTCCTAAGAAAGATTTCGAATTTGCATTAGAATGTATTGATGTCGATTTAATTAATGTATATCAAAATTTTGCTGATATAGGAAACCCTATTGCAATATATAACCTTGCTTGTTGTTATCAAAATGGAATAGGTGTTGAAAAGGATGAAAATAAAGCATTCATTTATTGTCAGGGATGATGCTAAAATCAGATGATGCTGAAATCTACATGATCTACGTATCATCGGATTTCCTAAAATTTCTGATCTTGTGCAACAATATAAGATAATTACTGAAAAAACAAAGCCTCCTTCAAAACGCTGTACATACCTCATAATACCTCGTTCCAGCATTACTTTGATGCTGTCGGATTGAATAAAAGTGAGTATGAAGAACTTTCGCTCTAAAACGTAAGATTAACGAAAAAAAACTTACAAAAAGGGTTCTTTTGCCGTTCGCTATAGTTTGTGAAATACACAAATGAATTAGTGAAGAATAAGGAAAAAAACCCCCGAAATTAGAGAAAAAAACAAAAAAAAGGAAGCGAAAAAAAAAACAAAAAAAAAACAAAAAAAAAAGGAGGAAAAAAAAGCATGCCAGCAATTACAAAAATTCTAGAGACTTCGGAGGAGTTTCAAACAATCGTTGAATACCTCTAGTCAAAGACCATACCAGATGATATCCAATGGCACCGCACAAAAAAATCCAATTTTATTCGTAGCTACAAAAAATTCGAAGTCGATGAGAATAACTTCCTTTATATTTGGCCGGTTGTAAAGGATGGTAATGTTATATTAGAAAAACGTAGGGTAATCCCCAAGTATGATAAAGAAATACGTGCTCTAATTTTGGGGCGTTTTCATGATCAATCGAACCACCGGGAGTACCATAAAACTTTCTCCGCAATTTCAGAGAAACATATTGGAATTACGCAGGAGGAAGTAAAAGCGTATGTTAATCAGTGTCCTGCTTGCGACGTAACTACCTCCATCAAAGAAAAAACAGACATGAGAAATGTAATATCGTTGGCACCGTGGGAACATGTCCAGATCGACCTGATCGATTTTTGAGATTTTGATGAAGTCAATGATGATTTCGCGTGATTACTCATGTGCGTCTGTGTGTTCTCCAAATTTTTGGTTGCGGTTCTCATGAAGAATAAGGAAGCAAGTACAGTCGTAGGGCATCTTCTAAAAGATGTTTTTAAAATTCTCGGACCTCCCACGATTCTTCAAAGCGACAATGGTAAGGAGTTTGTTGCAAGAATTATCACCGATATTTGTCGGGACCTCAATATTACAATTAGGCATGGTAGGCCTCGCCATCCACAATTGCAAGGTCAAATTGAACGACTCAACCAGACTGTGGGTCGTGGTTTCACTAAATTGCTTTGGGACCAAGACAACCAGTTACAGAGAAAAGACTGGATTAATATAATAGATGTGTTTGTAACTTCATATAATTCATCCGTTCACAAAGCACATGGTCACACACCACACGAAGCAATTTTCGGATGGAAAATGCATTGTGTATATGATACTCCCGGTCTATATTATTTTAATACGATTACCTAGAGCGAATCCCAAAGTTTCTGCGGATGATCAATGTCACTGTAGCCTATAGGTTCCGTCCTCCCTAGGGAGGACGGAACCTATATGCTACAGTGACGTTAATTATCCACCCAAACTTTGGGATTCGCTCTAGGTAATCAACTTAAATCAAAACTCGAATTGCAACTAACATTTTTCTGATTTATGACAGGTTCTTCTGGAACCACTGCTGCCTCTGAAACCACCATCACCACTGAGACCACCGTCACCACTAAGACCACCACCGCCTCTGAAACTACCGCCGCCTTTGATACCACCACCCCTGATACCACCAACCCTGATACTACCACCCCTGAAACCACCACTCCACCCCTGAAATAACAACAAATGAAGCTGCTATGGAGCAATGCATTTCACATATTGCTTGAAATTCGCCAATCTATAAATGCTTCACTTGAAAAATATCGTGCAAAACTAGGCCGTCGTAGTGTGCATACAAAAAAAACAGCCAACAGTACGACTGAAGCCGGAACTGAAGTCGCTATTGCGCCCGATTATGATATGAATCAGCAAACTCGCAAGAGGAAGCTGCAACCAAACTTTTCAGCACGAGGCGTTTTTAAGTCCCTCAAAGCCAATAATCATACTGCGGTTGTTAAAATGGATGGTGAAGACATTCGAGTTCCTGTTAAACGGGTCCGGGCTATAAAAAAGAAATCATAATCGTTTTTTTTTTTCTTTTAAATTTTTAAATTTTTTTTTAAATTTTTAAATTTTTAAAAATTTTTTTTTTCTTTTAAGTTTTTTTGTCCGTTTTTTTTTTTAAAAAATTTTTTTGAAGATCGTAGAAAATGTAGTAGTTTGGGCCGCAGTTAGAATAGGGATCATAGCAAAAGCAAAAAGGTTTTTATTCCAACCTGTTTTTTTTATTATAATAAAAGCGGTTGATGTTACAAATATTCGGACCATTGGGACCGTCGTGTAAATGACCAATCAAATTTAACTGTACATAGCGTCTATAAAACCACTAAAATACCTTCTAACTGTATCAAAAAGGCGACCCTTAACCCTACCCTTACTCTAACTCTAGCCCTAACCACAAGGCAAAAAATTTTTGCCCATGGTTAGGGTTAGGGCCAGGGTTAGGGTCGCCTTTTTGATACAGTTAGAAGGTCTTTTTTATATAATGCGATTCATGCAGCATATAGACATATTGCTGTATCGAATTAACTCCGCAATCGATTGTTTTGATTACATAGTGTAGATCGATTGTTTACACTAGATTCAGAAATTTTAGAAAATCCGATGATGCGTAGATCACGTGGATTTCAGCATCATCCGATTTCAGCATCATCCTGACATTTGTTATCAAAAATCTGCAAATGCAAGTAATATTATCGCAATGAATAACCTTGCGTATTGTTATCTTAACAGAATAGGAATTGAAAAGATGAATATAAAGATTCATTTATTATCAAAAATCTGCTGAGATGGATATTCAACTAAATAAATTCACTTAATATATCATCGCTGTCAATTATTTTATATTGACATTGTGATCTTGTGAAAGTTTAGATCCTGATAAACGAGCATTGTCACGGGTAAAATGCCACATAAAAATCTTTTAAATGAAACATCTAATCAAAAGGTCGAAATGATAATTGTAAAAAAAAAAATAGTAATAGAAATATATGTTGTATATAAGGATACATATAAAATTCAAATAAATTATCTATTTTTTGATTATTTATTTTATAATCAGTAATGCTCGGATTAGAATATAACGCACTTTATCTTACCACTTTCATTAGCTTTTAATTAACGAAAATTTGAAAGCAAGATCTAACATACATATATATTTTTGGTCCTATTTATTTAAATTTGGCTTCTTATGCCTTGTTAAAGTGTGTGATATTTTTCAATATTTTTAAAATCAAAGATCAAATAGCGCCGATATCTTTATCTATTTTCCTATTAAAGACTTTTTTCTTTTAACTCATATTTATGATTATTACCTATAAAATCGTTACCTCGATCTGTTTCTCTCTCTTGAAATTCTTTCTGTCAGTAACTCTTCTGATTCATTGCTGAAGTTCAAGGCATAGCAAATAAAATGAAGATTAATATTAACCAAATTTGATTATATACAGTCAGACCTTTCTAAATGCACGTCATTGATATATTTAGAGGGGTTGCAATTAGAGAACGCTAATAATATCATGACATAATTATGATCACATGACAAATATAACTTAATACTGTCACTCATAAAGTTACACTTAAAACATATATTATTAAAAATATAAGAAACTACAATGCAGGAACCCTTAAATCAACTAGTCCTATATATGCGGCCAAATTTTGGGTTGGGTCGGAGCCAATAAAATTGCAGAAAATTTTGCGAATAAAAAAAAAAAAATAAAAATAAAAATATAGTATAAAAAAAATTTTAACCTTTTTAAAAATTTTTTTAAAAATTTTTTTATAATTCTTCTAATTCTGCCTGGCATTATGGTAATTCTGGCCAAAATTATAGCGGCTAAATTTTACGTTTATTAATAAAAATAGTTAACTTTAAACCTTTATAAAAATAGTTAAACTTGATAAATTAAAAAACAAATTCTATAGCTTTATTCTTAAAGTCTTTCTTTACATTTCTATAGAAAAAAAAATTGTTCTAGCTATACTAGTTATTTTTTTATAACAGTTTAAAAATTATCAATTTCACTTGATGATTTAAGGGTTCCCACACTGTACAAGAGTGGCTAAATTTTATGCAGTGAATAAAAAAAGGGTAAACTGGGAAAGCAAACAATTCAGTATAGGTAATATGTTGGGTATATAAGTTTATTTACTTTTTTTATATTTTTTATAAAATACAGTAGTAATAATATATAATATATATATATCTGTATATGTTGACAATAAAATTATTATAGAATCCTGTAAAATATTTGGAATTAGATTAGATTTGAAACTGATTGTATTAAAGATTGTAAATTTTTATTATAATATATATATATGTAGTTTATTGTCACATTAGGGCCATGACAAATATCTATTTACTATAAGGGTACCCCCACGTAAGACGATTCTGATTGGTCAATTTTAAAAAAATTTTAATTATTAAAATTTTACTAATAGATTATAATTTTTGGCTCTAAATAAGCTTATTTAAAATATAATTATATACTGAATTAATGTATTTTCGAGTGCTGAGAAAGTTTAGTTAGTGGCTAAAGGTATATTTAATTTGTAAAATTTTGTATAATGCAGGATTTTTTATATATTTTTTTTTGAACTTTCTTCGGGCATACACCCAAAGCCGCATTTGGCGGTCTTTTATTAAAACCATTATTTTTTTGAGGGACCCTGCAGGCCTCCTACATTTTTATTACATATGCTATTTCTTTATATAGTAGGGATTTCCTATCTAATCTAAACTAAGCTGCGATCATCCATTTTTCCAGTGATTACCAGCGGGTCAGCCATGTCTGGTGCTCCATACCGTCCTTGGATCATAGGCAGCTTTAAGGAACTACTATTCCACCAGATCGCTATATTGGTTGGCCGTTTGTCAGTGCCCCGAGATCTGTTTTCATTTTTGGTCTGTGTAGCCTTGCTAGTTACTCTACTTTTCTGATTCAGTTCGTATTCGTGTCCTTATTTATAGTGAATGGTCCTTATGTTTACGATGTTTCTTGTTAGATTTTTTCCTTTTCTGAATGTCGCATGACCCCGTGGTTATATTACGCAACTCGTTACCGCTGTAGTACCATGTCCAAAAGCGGGAGAAATGTTTAACATCTCATCATAGATCTTATTTATTTGTGGCCCCAACACGGTTTTTGTCATCCACTAGACTCGAACCGGCGACCTTGCGAATATGACCCTGGAGCGCAAACCACTACGCTATCTGGCCCAGGGTCAATTTTTTATATTTTTATTAATAAAAATATAGAAAATTTAGCATTATGCATAATTTTACTAGAATTATAAATTTTGGCTCTAAGTAAACTTGTTAAGCACCAAAAAATATATTATTTTGGTATATATTCTTTTAATTTTTTTACTATTTCAAATAAAAATAGGCAAAATTTCATTTGTGATGAAAATTTACTAATTTTACTTATCTTTATTCCTAAAATTAAAAAAAAATCAAATAACTATATGCTGAAATAATGTATTGTTTAGTGCTAAATAATTTACTTGGACATGAACAAGCCAAAAATGGCTTTAAACAGCCAAAATATACAACACTGAGGCAGGGGAGCATAGTTTATACCAAAATTTTACGAGGAATTTTTTTTGTTAGAGTCTCAAAGGTGATTTCATAGACAAAATTTAAAGATACAAAATATACTAGTGTTGGGAAATTGGACAATTTTGGCTTTTGGACACATTGTCCAATACCTGTCCAAATTTGTCCAAAACCAAAACTAAATTTAATTGGTTTTGAACAATTATTTTATATATAATAATTTTTATTAGCCAATCAAATATTTTCTAAAATAATTATACTATTTGCTTAAATAATATTCAAAAAAGAGTATATAGTTTAAAATTTTGGCCTATATTAAGCTTAATTCTGCTGAATTTTAACAATATTCTAGGTATTATTTCAATATTTAGATCAATATCTTTCAATATAATATCTAATATTTTTATAATATAGAAAATAATTAAAACATCTTTAGTAAAACTAAAAATTTGCTATATAACAAATTGTAATATTGAGTAGAGTTAATAGAAATAGAACAAATTTATTAAAAAATTTGTTTTATTTCTATTAACTTTTCCTATATGTTATTTGTAAAAGCTTAGCATAATAATTATATTAGACATTAATATATATAATTATTTTAATCAATAATACTTAGCATTATTATTAATTTTTTATTAATTTTTAATTTCACTATAACTTATTTTAATTAATAATACCCTATATATATTATTCAATATTTTATAATATATAAATATAAAACTTAGATTAATCTTTATTTTATTTATTTAAGTACAAAAATATAAATATTATATATTTTACTAATTTAAAAAATTTTGAACAATTTTGAACAATTTTGGACAGTTTTGGACAGTTTTGGACATGTTCAAAACTGTCCAATCAAAATTTTTAATTGGACATGTCCAATTTCCAACATAGAAATATACATTGGTGATGATCACTACTGGCGATAAATAGCAAACTTCTATATTATATATATAATTATTGTCTGAAGCATAGCGACAGACTCATACTTTTATGCCCTTTATGACCATAACTATTTTTTTGATACATTTTTAATAAAATTATCAAAAACATAGTTGTTGCATTTTCCAGATATAACGCCGCGTGCCTATGTTTGCACATTTAGTGCAACAACAACACAGATTTTATACATTTGTGTTATAGGCTGATTCGAATTAATTACCTGGGTAACTAATTTATACGTGTAATTTTATTGTATTTTAAACAGTATAGTGTGCAGTAAATAGTGCTTAATTTTCAAAAACCGGTAGTAAAAATTCTTTGAGAATCTTTTAATTAATTATCTTGACCTTATTGATGAAAAAGCAATTTTAATACAGTCATTAATGTTGGCAAATCTTCTATATCAAAATATTCCAAACACATTCGGCAAGTTTAAGATACAGTTTCATAATGAATTAGCAAATATCAAAAAAAATAAAACACTTTATTTAAAGAAGATTTCTTCCAACAATTTGAGATTCTTATCAAGTAAGTTATTTAATAATATTATTATTTTAAATCATGCTGCGAAGGAAATAATATAAAGATATATCTATGGAAAAGTATCTCTACTTGAAAACCGTAATGCATCATTTATTCTTGATCTTATGCTTATTGCATATAATGAATTTTTTTTTGATGATTTAACTAAATATCTTGAAACTCATTAATTAAGACAGAAAATTATTGTTTCGCTTAAATTTTACTCATATTTATTAACAAATTTTTCAAAATTATAAGCTTCAAGATTACAAAAATAGTGCAATTATATTGTGGTAAAGTACTTTGCAAAAGTTTTTGATTCAGAAAATTTCGTCTCACTTCAAGAGAATATGTTTATCTTACTTATAAAAATTTGGAATTGCTCAAAATCCTAGCCTACTAGAAGATTCCGAAAATTGAACTCATGAAAATTTTCTTGTTTTAAAGACAGCTTTATGAAATTGTTTATCTCTTATCCATTACTTTCAGATGTCTGAAGATAATATACTGAACTGTATCATCAGGTACTTGAAAAAATATTTAGAATGTATAATTTATTTTTGATCTTATGCTTATTGCATATAATGATTTTTTTTTGATAATTTAACTAAATACCTTCAAACTCATTTAATTAAAACAGAAGACCATTAGTTTCGCCTAAATTTTACTCATATTTAAAAAAATTTCTAAAATCTTAAGCTTTAGGAATTACAAAAATGGTGCAAGGATATTGTGGTAAAGTTATTTCATTTCACTTCAAGAAAATGTGTTAGTCTTACTTATCAGTCAAGAAGCTTTACAAATAGAATAAGTAAAATATTATCGAATGGGGAATTGCTCAAAATCCTGGCCAATCAGAAGATCCCGAAGATTATACTTATAAATATTTTCTTGTTTAAAGACAACTTTACGAAATCGTTTACCTTTTATCCATTACTTTCAGATGTTTGGTGAAAAATATAAAACTGTATCATCAGATACTTGAAAAAAGATTTAAAATGCATAATGCATTATTTATTTTTGGTCTTATGCTTATTGCATTTTTTTACTGATTTAACTAAATACCTTCAAATCATTTAACTAAGACAGAAGACCATTAGTTTTGCTTAAATTTTACTCATATTTATCAAAATTTTCCAAATTCGTAAGCTTCAAGAATTACAAAAATAGTGCAAGGATATTGTAGTAAAGTATCTTGCAAAAGTTTTTGATTCAGAGATTTCATCTTACTTCAAGATAATGTTTTAGTCTCACTTATCAGTTGAGAAGATTTACAAATGAAATAAGTAAATATTATCGAATTGGAAATTGCTCAAAATTCTGGCCTACCAGAAGATCCCGAAAATTGATATTTTCTTGTTTAAAGACAACTTTATGAACACCGTATCATCAGATACTTGAAAAAATATTTAGAATGCATAATGCATCTTTTATTTTTGACCCTATGCTTATTGTATATAATGAATTTTTTTTGATGATTTAACTAAATACCTTCAAACTCATTTAATTAAAACAAAAGATTATTGACTTCACTTAAATTTTACTCATATTTATCAAAAAATTTCCAAAATTGTAAGCTTTAAGAATTACAAAAATGGTACTCTCACTTATTAGTCGAGAAGATTTATAAATAGAATAAGTAAAGTTTGGAATCATATTATCAAATGAGGAATTGTTTAAAATCCCGGCCTACCAGAAAATCCCAAAGATTGGACTCATGAAATTTTCTTATTTTAAAGACAACTTTATGAAATTGTTACCTCTTATCCGTTACTTTCAGATATCTGGAAATAATATACTGAACAATGTAAAACCGTATCATCAGGTACTTGAAAAAAGTTTAAAATGCATAATGCATCATTTATTTTTGATCTTATGCTTATTGCATATAATGAAATTTTTTTTTATGCTTAAATTTTACTCGTATTTATCAAAAGATTCCAAAATTGTAAGCTTCAAGAATTACAAAAATGGACCAAGAATATAGTGATAAAGTATCCTGCAAAAGTTTTTAATTCGGAAGATTCAAGAAAATGTGTTAATCTTATTAATCGAGAAGATTTACAAATGGAATAAGTAAATTGTTTACCTTATATCTGTTACTTTCAAATATCTATATTCTTCTACCTTGTGTAATTATAGCTCCAAAATTACCTACTAAAAATACAGAACGAAATTATCAATGAAGCATATACATCGGAAATTACTTCATAGGTTGATAAAAAGGATAATGCATATTCTATAACGAATAATCTATACAAATTTAAACTACTTCTTCATGGAACTAGAGATAGTTTTATCTCTGCTTCATTCTGGAATTTATGTAATAAGAAAACGAATTTTGTACTAGTTTAACAATACATCGTGAAACTATTGCAAGGCAAAAAAACCAATATGTGAAAATACAAATAATGATAGTAGGAAGTTTTTTGTCAAACAATGTAAGTATAAATAATTAAATGAGTACCGACAGAGGAAAACCTGTAATTAGAACAGTTAGCCATCTATGAAAAATCTATCGTCATGATAAATTTTCCATAGACGGCTAACTGTTCTAATTACAAGTTTTTCTTTCTAATGTAAATTTCTTTTTTAATGTTAGAATGGAAAGTTACTCATGATTAATGTAGATGATTTCACAAACATTCATGAGTACCATTGTAACAACACAATATCAACATATGCAATCCTTCGAAATATATGTACTAAGATTAATGCTAGAGATAAGATTAGAATAATTGTTTTTAGAATTAAGATTAGAGATAATATTAGGGAATTGGTGTTTAAATAGAGTTAGAAATTGGATTAGTACTGGTAATAGTACTTTCATTAGAAATAGAATTAGCATTAGGAATTGGTTAGGATTAGTATACTGATATAAATAGTATTAGTGTTTATTTTAGGGTTAGAAAATTAAATTATATTAAATTATATACCTGTTAATATTAGTTACTACTATTATATTATATAAATCATATAAAGTATATATATGTATATAATATTTAAAAAAATTAAAAAAAAATAAGTAAATAAAAACAATAAAAATAGAATAATTATAAAATAAAATATACAAACTAACAAAATAAATTGATTTTTTTAAATTAAAATTTAATTTTTTCTATATATATTAATAAAAATAAATGTTATTTATTTATTATTAAATTGGTTATAAAAGAAATTGCTATAAATTATATACAAAATTACAAAATTTAATGCTCCAACTCACACTGGTTTCCGGTTCCTAGTATATACTATATATGTGTAATATAAACAACTATGGATTGGGCCTATAGTCTAGTAGTCTAAATGTTTAACCCTTACACCAAGGTTTTGGTTCAAATCTTACTAGAAGTAGTTTCTAGGAAAATTCAGATACAAGGCCTTGTAAAAGTTTATGTGAAGTAGAATCTAGTTTAGAAATTTCTGAAAAGAAATTTATTGTAGAGGATTTGCACCATAGATAACAGTTCAGTTATATAAAGGTTGTATGAGTAATTCCTTGGCAGGCAAAAACAAGTTAGCACCATTAACCCTAAGCCAGTCTTGGAGATCTTAATTGAAAGGGTAATACAACTATAACATAAACTCAAGTAGTAAGAAAAATGGTGAAAACAAAGAGATCTGTGGTAAAGAATTGGTCTAAATTAAATAAGAAACATCTTTGACACTAGTACCAAACCTAAATTGGAAGAAAGCTATTATTGTAGAAGCAAATCTATAAATTGGAAATATAAACAAAATGACAAATTACCCAGTAGGAAGTACAATATATGAAATAAAGCTCCCTGGCCTAACCAACAGTAGAACATTAACTGCTCTACAAAAAGTTGAAAGTAGTACAAAAATATATTACAAAATCTAGTTGGTGTTATATAGGAGAAGTAAGACTAGCTTGCTGAGAATAGGAGTAGCTCTCACTTAGGCCAGTTATGCAACATAGCTGGTGCTTATCTACCTTTAAGGAAAGTATCCGCTATCCAATCCAGATAGCATATCTGCAGTAATGTACGATAAACTACTAAGAGTTGTAGATAAAGCATACGCCCTCTTTAGTGTATGGGTAATTTTAGGACACCAAGGTTTATGAAATAACCATAAGATTATAATTGTCTAGGCAAGGTCTCTGTACCTCATGGTACATGGGACAGTTGGGACATACGTTGGGACATTTTGGGACATTCTGGGACAATTTTATAAATTGAAATTACTTAAAATTTTATTAAGATAATCTAATTAAATTTTTTTAAAAATGTGTTCAGCACCTAAAAAAAATATATAATTATATATTTTTTAAATTAATTTATTAATTATTAAGGCTTGGGACATAGTTGGGACACTTGGGACGCTGGGACGTTGGGATGTTGGGACATGGCAAAAAAAGGCTGGGACAGTGAAAATGTACAACACTGCTTGGAAGTATAGAATTGGCAATATGAGAAAAGCAGGAAATATAGTAAATAGCTGAATAACAAAATAGGAGAGTCCAAAAATCTAAGTTGTACAAAAGATAGGGTACAGAAAGCTTTTATAGGTTTAGATTACAGATAGTTAAGAATGTCTGAGTCTGTAGTACTTAAAATATAGTATAACATTGTATTATATAATATACAAACATATTTAATTGATGATTCGCCACTCAACAGAAGAATGATCTTAGTATAATGTAATGCAGATTACTATGTAAATCCTATATGTATGGAATGCAGCATTCATCCAAGGAAAACTTTTTATTTTACTAAGTTAACGAGCAAAGTCGATTAATTGAGAGTTGTAGAGCTCAATGAGACGAATCTAACAGTAGTTAGATCATCCAAATCGGCCTAATTAATGCCAAGATATCTTCAAAAAACGATTGATAAAATTTCTATATAAACATACTATTGTTTATATCTGTTTACATAGTAATTTTATATAGGCGACCAATTATTTTTCAAAGATATCTCAGCATCCACTGGACTGATATGGATGATCTAACCACCATTAGAATCGTTTCATTGAGCTCTACAACTTTTAATTGATTGACTTTGCTCGTTAACTTAGTAAAGTAAAAAGTTTCTTTGGATGAACGCTGCATTCCGTACATATGATTTACATAGTGATCTGCGTCACATTACACTAAGATTATTCTTCTGTTGAGTGGCGAATCATCAATTAATAAAAAAGTTTTCAAGGCATAACCTTACTTTAAAAAAAAAAAGTAATATAAACAACTCTCTCTAACAATCACTTGTACCAAATTTTTATACAAATGAAAAACAAAAAATTTGCTAGAGTTAGTAAAAGAAGCACTATAAAGAATAGTTTTTATAAAAGTTAACCAAGGGCTTGTTCTTGCTTCTTTCTTTGGAAACTTCCTCATATATTTGGCTTGCAAATCAAAAACATTAGTATACAAATAACTAGCAAAAGATAATGTCCCTGTATGCAAAATTTTTAAGAAAGAAGTCTTTTATCAACAAAGTTTTTTGTATATAGCTTACAAGAAGAACAGCAAATAAGTTTTTCAGCACACTCTCTAGAAAATTAAAAATTATAAATCCAAATCCTCCAACACATTATTGCTTTACTTGGATTTTTTAAAGAATATTTTTGACAATATAAAAGTGAAAAATCCAGCTTATCTTTTTCAAAAGATCTGTATTGTTTACAATTCTAAATTGAAAATAGAAGTCATAGAAATCATATACTGCTATATGTAGGCCAAGAACTGGCATTGATCATTTGAAAACCTTTTTAGAAAATTCTTGCAAAGCTAACTCTATCCTAAAGATGATAATGAATATAATATGAACTAAATTTAGAATAGAGCTAGATTTAAGAATATTATATAATTTTTAAAAGCATTAGTTTATTCTTTATTAATTTTACTTTTTTTTTGTTTTTTCTATCTTTTTTTATTTTATCAGTCAACTGATATGGCAAATAGTTTTTTGTTATATATAAATTTATAAAAAATATATAAAATTACTATAAACTTTGAAGCTATGATGTTTTTCACCTACATATTAACTTAAAATTAAAATTTTTAGAAATATAAAACAAGATAAAAAAAATTAAGCTTAAAAATTAGGTTAAAATTTTGCTAATTTTGCACAAAACAAAAATGTAACTTCGCCAAAACCAAATATATAATAATTTTAAAATAATAAGGGCCGTGACAGATATTACGTAATATCATGGGGGGAGGGGGTAAGCCAAAGTCTTACGTTACACATATATAATATATATAATTATATATAATATAATATATTACTAATATATTATAATTTTTAGCACTAATTAAACTTAAATTATATACTAAAATGATGTATTTTTAAGTACTAAAAAAGTTTATTTAGTAGCCAAAGGTATATTTCATTAGTAAAATTTTGCATGGTGCCAAATTTTTATATTTTTATTAATTGATAATCCACCTGTCAACTGGAAAGTGGTGAAATGTGGCGTTCTTCCATCTAAAATTATTTTTCTTACTAAGTTAATGATACATGTCCACTAATTGAAAGTTGTAGAGCTCGTCGAGACGCATCTAACGGTGGTTAGATCATCCAATTCGGCCTAATGGATGGCGATATATCATCGAAAAACGATTGGCTGACTATATAAAATTCTATGACGCAGATTACATATAAAAATTACTATAGGCAAAATGTGGCATGCTTCTATTTAAAACTTTTTTTACTAAGTTAATGATACATTTCCACTAATTAAAAGTTGTAGAGCTCGTCAAGACGCATCTAACGGTGGTTAGATCATCCAAATCGGCCCAGTGGATGGCGAGATATCGTTGAAAAACGATTGGCCGACTATATAAAATCTCTATATAAACAATGTTTACATAGAGATTTTATATAGTCGGCCAATCGTTTTTCACCGATATCTCGCCATCCACTGGGCCGATTTGGATGATCTAACCACCGTTAGATGCGTCTTGACGAGCTCTACAACTTTTAATTAGTGGAAATGTATCATTAACTTAGTAAAAAAAGTTTTAAATAGAAGCATGCCACATTTTGCCTATAGTAATTTTTATATGTAATCTGCGTCATAGAATTTTATATAGTCAGCCAATCGTTTTTCGATGATATATCGCCATCCATTAGGCCGAATTGGATGATCTAACCACCGTTAGATGCGTCTCGACGAGCTCTACAACTTTCAATTAGTGGACATGTATCGTTAACTTAGTAAGAAAAA
>QKWP01000035.1:0-21613 GCA_003550325.1 Gigaspora rosea
AAACTAAGAGAAATAAGGTGGGTTTATATATCTATTGAGCTAAGCGTCGCTAAGCGTCATTAAGCGTCACTAAGCGTCGTTAAGCGTCACTAAGTGTCGTTAAGCGTCGCTAAGCGTCATTAAGCGTCGCTAAGCGTCATTAAGCGTCGCTAAGCGTCATTAAGCGTCGCTAAGCGTCATTGAGTGTCATTGCACATCAATTTCGCATATCACTATTACTAAATACAGTTATTACAAAATTTCCTTATTAAGTTCTAATTTTCAACTAATTTCTACCAAATTAAAACCTATTCTATAACAATATATTATATCCAGATTACATTATATCTGAATATATTTTGTTCAAAAAACTGAATCCGGATTTAGTTAAAATTCAGGATATAAATATAAATCCGGATTCATGTCCTATCTCTAGATTGGAGTATAAACTGAGTATATCCTAAAAGGAGGGCAACAATTAGGGGCATCCATAAAAACATTATGTACCTCCACATAGTAGTGCTTGACCTCCCCTCGACCAGTATTGTATATTTTGGCTATTCAAGGTCTTTTTTGGCCTTGTTCATATCAAAAATATCCAAGCGTCCAAGATTGTCCAAAGCTTATACAGGCTTTAATAATTGGGGGTGAGTCAGTAGAAAAGGGACAAATTATTTTTAGTAAAATTTTTTTAATTTTTTTAAACTAAAATATCTTGACAAATATTTAACCAAATTTGCTAAAAATTTTTTTATTTTAATCTTGAAATTATATAGAATTAAAATAAAAAATAATTTATTAAATTTATTAGGATACTTGTTAAGATATTTAAACTTAAAGTCAAGAAAACTTTTACTTAGAAAAAATTTGACCCTTTTCTACTGACTCACCCCTAATTATTAAATTTGTCTAAAAAATATATGATTATATATTTTTTGAGGTGCTAAACACATTCTAGTTAAAATTAAAATAGATTGTTTTAATAAATTTTAAGTAATTTTACTTTATTTAATTGTCCAAGATTGTCCAAAATTGGCCAAACTACTGTCCAAAGCTGTCCTGTGACAACACTGCCCTCAACTATATAAAAAAATTTTCAAAATCCATATGTTCATATATAAAAGTTTACAAAAACTTGAATATCTTGTGACATAGTAATTCCGATTTGAATGATTTAGGTACCATTCGATTCGTCTCAGTGAGATGAATCCAATGATCCAAAATCATGTCATTTGAATCACTGGATCCTAAGATATTCACAAAAAACTATTAGTTATATAGTAACTTTATAAGAAAAGATATGACCAATAGTATTTGGCCAATAACTTTTGATCTAGTAATTCAAATAAAATGAAATTGGTACCATCTGACTCCTCTTACCAAGATGAATTGAATAGTACTAAAATTATTAAATTTGGACTACTGGATCAGTTTTTAGACAATTTTTCTAAAAAAATTGTATTATATTTTTTTGACCTCCTATGGTGCAGGACAGTTAAAGACTACATTTTAAATTTTGTCTTATTTTCAAAAAATTTCATAGTAAAATTTGATGTCTTTGTGAATCCTTGCATTCTGATTGGCTAAAAATTAATTATTAAAAATATTTTAAAATTAATATCAGATATTAAAATTAATTTAAAATTAATTTTTAAATTAATTTTAAAATTAATTTTAAATTAGCCAATGGCAGTAACTAAAATATGGGTCTTGTTCCATTTCAGGCCAAATTTTTACATATCATATAAAAATACTATACTTTTAAACACATTAATTGAAAAAGTATACAATGTTTTTTTAAAAATAAGGCTACTAAGTTGTAGCATATTAGCTCAACTACAAAATAGTAGCTTGTTTTTTGTGAAATTGTTTTTATATTAAATATTATTAGCTATTAAAATTTGTGTAGTCTTTAAGCGTCCCGCACTATACTTTTTGGGAAAAACATTATCTTTTGTCCAGCCCCCCTTCTTGTATAATATTATTTCTGAATGCTCTCTAACTTAAGTAGGGTTAAGGTTAGGATTATTGTTCAAAGGACATATACTGTAAAGGCAAAAATAGTCAATTTCTGTATGTCTACAAATTACATATTTTAATTAGTTAGATTAGATATAATATAAAAAAACAACAATCAAAACAATTCAACTAATGTTTATTGGCTTATACAGTCAACCCTCCATAAATGCAACTTGTAGAGACAAGCCTACAATGTGCATTTAGAGAGGTTTGCATTTAGAGAGAGCCAATTAAATTGCAGCTTTAAAAATTAGATTATCGAGTTTGTGTAACTTCTACCAAAACTGTATAACCTATTTTAAATACTGAAATTTGATTGGCCACGTGCATTTAGGGAAGTTAGTGTGATATAAAATGTTATTCAAGAGAACATGCATTTACAGAATATAAAACGTGCATTTAGCACTAATAACATTTTACGGAATAGAAAAAAACGTGCATTTAGAGAGGTATTGCATTTATGGAGGTTGCATTTATAGAGGTCTAACTGTATTTGGTTCTTCAGACCTTAAATGGTTTTCATTTTCTTAGTTATATCGACAGCTAAAAACAAAGACTCTAGTAGCAGCTTTAGCATTGTTATACAGTAATTACTACATTTATGAAGAGTATAAAAGACTGCAATAGTCTGTTAGGTATAGCTAGTAGCAAGGTATGCAGCTTGGTATCAATTTCAAAAAATGTGAAAAGCTCAAAAATAGATAATAGGTAGATAGCAAACAGTACAGAATTAATAACTTGTTGAACTTCTATAGCAAGAATAAAAAGATGACTAGCATCATATGCTTTAATTTGTTCTAAATAAATTTGGTAAGCTCTATTTATAAAAAATCTAAGAGATTAGTTAATAAACTTTAAAGTTTCAAATTTAAGTTAAACAGATTTGGGTTTCTATTATAAATTATTAAAGAGAAGAATAAATGCAAATCTAATTTAAAATAACTAATTCAAAACAAACAAGTACTACAAAAGCAGAGGCTTCAAGTATACTTTTCTGAATAAATCTCTTTCAATTTAACAAAAAAATATTGGTGCTACAAAAGCAAGAGGCTTTAAATATGTCCTTCTAAACAAATTTCTTTCAATTTAACAAGAAAACAAAAACAATTACTTAATTAAAGAAAAGAAGAAAAAAAGAAGAAATAAACAAAGAAATATCCTTGCAACCGAAAAGAGAAAAGGTCCAAAAGTTCTAGTTATAATTTCTAGATTTTTTTTAATTGTCCGAAACAAAGCGAAGGACCTTTAGTTTTTACATATCATGATACAAAAGTTACTTTCTTGATGCATCACATATTAAAATATCAAAACGCAACTTTACACTTTCCGTCAGTCCACTCACATGATTTTTAAATTATTTTTAATTGCCAATTTATAAAATTGATGATAACTTTTGAACCACTAGCCAATTTTGAATGATTTAACTATTAAAATGTTTGTTTTGATAAGACAATTCTAACAAGCCCAAAATTGGTAAAATCCAATCACAGGATCCCAAGATTGTTTATTACTAAGTAAATTTCTTTACTATTGGATAATTTAACTACCAAAATATTCATCTCAATGAGATGATTCCAATGAGCCCAAAATTGTTAAATTCTAATCACAGGATCCAAAGATCGATAAAGATTTATCAATTATTTAATCAATTTGATTTTTATATATAAAATCAATTTAATTAAATGATTGATAAATCTTCATTGATTTTTGGATCTTGTAATTGGAATTTAACGATTTTGGGCTTGTTAAAATTATAAATTGAAATCGCCTAAAGTTTTTCTTTAATCGTTTAATTGTTTAACCATTTAAGGGCAGTGTCATTAATTACCTGATTATTTTTTATCAGAGGCCTACCCCCCTCCCTCTTCCTTAATATATAAATAGTCAGGTTCTTATATATAATTTTAACTTTTTTTTACCCCCCCTCACCCTAAAAAATCACCTGATTTTTGTTACTTCCCTAATCATTTAATTTGGTCAGCATTAAAATAATTCTGGCCTACGACCAACATAATTCTGCCCAGAACTATGGAAGCAATTTTTGAATGGTTAAACGATTCCAATCTCTAGTTAGAATTCTCTCACTGAGATGAACATTTTGGTAATTAAATCATACAAAACAGCCTGGTGGATCAGAAGTGATTCAATAGTAAAGAAATTTACTTAGCGATAAACAATCTTGGGATCCTGTAATTGGATTTTAATAATTTTGGGCTTGTTAGAATCGTCCCATCAAGACGAACATTTTAATAGTTAAATCATCCAAAACGGACTAGTGCATCAAAAGTTACTATTAATTCCATAAATTAGAACATATATAAAATTTATAGTACAAGAAATAAAATTGAGTTTTAGACAACAATATTATGCTTTTATCTAGTAAATAGCAAACTTTTTTAATTATTATATTTATATAAATATTAAGCTCCAGACAAACAATGCTATGCATTTACTTAGTATATATTTTGGGTTATTAATGATTTCTGGTTATTTTAATATTTCTGCCAAAAGGTACCAAAATGTTACAAGTAACTATAGTCTTCAATATAGTACTTGTAATATAACACATGGTGATAGGAATTTTGTAAAAGTTAGAGAAGATATGAAATAGTGTGCAAGTAGAATGTTATATTATTAGAGTAGTTTATTAGATATTTATAGAAAGTATTAATTTGGCAAAGATATATTTTATTTATTAAAAGTACAATATTCAAAAGAGAAAAACTATTCCTAAATATTGGAGGAGAGGTAGGGAAATCTAAGTCTAAGTCTACTATATAGGAGAGTAGAAAACTAGGGTTTATAAGGTAATGGGCCCTATTCCTAAAAACTTTTTTTTGTTATATCTAAAATTTTTTTAAATGTTAATATATTTTTATAAAATTTTATATATAAAATTTATAATATTTATTATTTAATTGATAGTCCGCCAGTTAATCAGAGATCGTCATAGTGTAACATAATACATACAAACACAGTAAAAATCACTATAGTGTAAATGGGCATACATATATATATAAGTTTTTCTTACTAAGTTAGTGATACATGTCCACTAATTGAAAGTTGTAGAGCTCGTTGAGGTGCATCTAACGGTGGTTAGATCATCCAAATCGGCCCAGTGGATGGTGAGATATCATTGAAAAACGATTGGACGACTATATAAAATCTCTATGTAAACATTGTTTACATAAAGATTTTATATAGTCGTCTAATCATTTTTCAACGATATCTCACCATCCACTGGGCCGATTTGGATGATCTAACCACCGTTAGATGCGCCTCGACGAGCTTTACAATTTTCAATTAGTGGACATGTATCATTAACTTAGTAAGAAAAAACTTTTATATGTATGCATGCCACATTCACACTATAGTGATTTTCATATGTGATTTGTATCACGTTATACTATGATCGATTTCTGATTAACTGGCAGACTATCAATTAATAATATATAAATTGTATTACATTTATATATAAAAAATTTTTTTTAATAAGCTTAAAACTTTGTAAAATTGGGTTAAAATTTGACCATTGGCTCCTATTTCTAGAAATCTATATAACTATTCTAAAAAAATTAAAAAAAATTTAGAAAGTAAAAATTTTTTTTATATTACAGTTAAATCTCTCTAAGTGCACACCTCTCAGGACCATAGTGAAAAAAATGCAAAATGTGCACTTAGAGGAGGTGTGCACTTAGGGAGATTAAATTTTATAATTGTTATATGAGTTGGAACCAAGCAGATGTATACATGCTAAAGGGGTTTTCATATACCATGCACTTAGAGAATGTGCACTTAGGGGGTCTGACTGTATTATTTTTTATGTTTTTTTTCTTTTTTTGTTTTTTTTTTTGCTGCTTTCTGTTATTTTTATGCTCTTATTTCTTAAGTTTTTGTTGTTTAATATTTACTTTATCTTGTATTTCATATAAGCTGATTTACAAAATTGGATAATAAGTTTTGATCTACTGATCCGTTTAGATGGTTTTGCTACCAAAATGTCCATCTCAATGAGACGATTCTAACAAGCTCAAAATCGTTAAAATCTGAACACAGGATCCCAAGATCATCATGATTTTGTACTATTTTATTAGTAAATTTTGAATATATAAAGTTTACTAATAAAATAATACAAAATTGTAACGATCTTGGGATCCTGTGATCAGATAGCGATTTTGAGCTTGTTAGAATCGTCTCATTGAGATGAACATTTTGGTAGCAAAATAATCTAAAACGGATTAGTAGATCAAAACTTATTATTATCAAATTTGTAAATTAGCAAATTTGTTTTTTGAAATTGCTTCAAAGATTACTATAGTGGTAAATATAGTTTTATAGTTATGCAAATAGTTAATTTTATGCAACATAATATATTCTAACTTATACATTTGTATTCACATGCTTGTTTGAAAAAATTTGTATTTTATAGTCTGTTGTGACAAAAAATAAAAGATTTCTAACAATAGGGGTATTTCTAGAAATAGGGCCCATTACCTTATATCTTTTAAAAAAGTAAAATAATATAATAATAATATAAAAATAATAATAATAATAATAATAATAAACTGTAAGGAAAGTGCAGTAAATTACATGATTAGGGTTTATATAGGTCCTGACCCCCTCTAGTGATAGAACTATTGACCAATCAAATTTTATAATATTTAAAAAAAAACTCAAAAACGTCTTTGATCTGAAAATAAGCTACCCCACAATCAACAAAAGTCACTATATAGTAAAGTCTAAATTTTACTAAGCAAATCGATTAAAATTGCTTAAGTAAACTTATTAGCAGATCAAAATACACTTATACAAAATTTCATAAGAATTAAAGAATTTTTTATTAATTGATTTTTGATTTTTATATTTGACAAAAAAATTAAAATTTTTTAAAAAATATTTTTGCACTATAATTGACAAAAGTCGCTACATAGTAAAGTCTAAATTTTACTAAGCAAATCGATTAAAATCACTTAAGCAAACTTATTTAGCAGATCAAAATACATTTACCACAAAATTTTCATAAGTATTGAAGAATTTTTTATTAATTGACTTTTGATTTTTACGTTTGACAGAAAAATTAAAATTGTTTTTTTTTTAAAAAATATATTCGATGAATGTAAAAATTAAAAGTTAAATAATAAAAAATTCTTCGATTTTAATAAAAATTTCAGAGTATGTATATTTTGATTTTTTAAACAAGTTTACTTAATTGATAATTATCAATTAACTTAGTAGAATTTAGACTTTACTATGTAGCAACTATCTGCAATTAACTAAAAATTGATTTTACTTCAATATTATTGGCTATTTAGGCTATATATATATTTAGGACATGATAAATGAGGGACCCTCCCTCTAGAAAATTACGTGATTTACTGCACTTCTTTAAACTGTAAAATGGCAAAACTGTAAAACTGTAAAACTATAAAACTATAAAACTGTAAAACTATAAAACTATAAAACTGCAAAACTATAAAACTATAAAACTGTAAAACTATATAAAACTATAAAACTGTAAAACTGTAAAACTATAAAACTCCATTTTACTTTGTATCTAAAAAGTTTTCAACCAAGAAAACCCATTCTATAACAATAGTAAAAATCAGCAGCCCTGGCAGTTCAGACTAAATAAAGTTGACTATATATAAGCTAGTATCAATTATTCTAAACATGCAATAAATCAATTATATTTATATTATATAATTTGAGTTTATTATTACTATCATAGTTATGTTTAGAAATTGTTGGTGAACTACTTGATTTTGTAAAGTTATTGAAATTAGATTCATCAATGTTCAAAGTAAATGAATTAATATCTTTATTTAATGAGTCATTATTCAAGTACTAGAAAAAAATATATTTAAATTTGTTAGTTAGCAAGATATAAAATATTAGAATTTTATTTTATTTCTTAAAAACAAAAGTATATATTTGATGCCAAGAAAAAATAAAACTTCAATCATATAAAATTTATATAATTGAAGCTCTATTTTCTTTTCATATTACTTATATTTATAGTCAAAATCACAAGTATCTTACCCTCTCTAACTTTTTAAATTTAAAAGATACAGCTTTGAAACTTTTACAGTAAATAGTACTCTATAAATATAGATCAGTGAATTTTTTTATAATTTTTTAATTACTACAATAAAAGTTAGATGAGAGCCAACTTTTTGATTGATT
Organism: Gigaspora rosea; assembly: GCA_003550325.1. NCBI lineage: Eukaryota > Fungi > Glomeromycota > Glomeromycetes > Diversisporales > Gigasporaceae > Gigaspora > Gigaspora rosea. Next base: position 8,182 of record QKWP01000035.1, read on the forward strand.
TTTTTTTTAAAAAATAAAAAAAACAATTGAAATTAATCAAAAATTAACAAAAAATTAGGATTAAAATCAAAAATTTCAAAAACTTAGTATATTAAAATTCAAGTATTTTTATAGTAGTGACAAAAAATTTGAGTCAATTTGATGAGATAGTTGTTGAGAAATTAATTTTTTAATTTCAAATTTAAGTATTAAAAGGTATTACAGAAAAAAAGTTGCACGACTAGGTTTTTATTAATTTTAATATAGAAAATAATTTATTTTCTATATTAAAATTAATAAAAGCCTAGTCGTGCAACTTTTTTTCTGTTATACCTTTTAATACTTAAATTCAAAATTAAAAAATTATTTCTCAACAACTATCTCATCAAATTGACTCAAATTTTTTGTCACTACTATAAAAATGCTTGAATTTTAACATGCTATGTTTTTGAATTTTTGATTTTAATCCTAATTTTTTGTTAATTTTTGATTAATTTCAATTGTTTTTTTTTATTTTTTTAAAAAAAAATCAATCAAAAAGTTGGCTCTCATCTAATTTTTGTTGTAGTAATTAAAAATTATAAAAAAAATTCACTGATCTATATTAAAAGTTTTAAAGCTGTATCTTTTAAATTTAAAAAGTTAGAGGGGGTGGGATACTTATGTTTTTGACTGTAATTGAATTCTTAGAAAATTTTGAATAAAAAGATAATATAAGAAATAATAAATTAATTAGCATTTATATCATTTTTAACTATTATTTGGTCAGAGTTTTCTTTGGATTTACAAAGCTTTATACTATTAATTATTAATAGTTTAACAGTAGTGTGTCTTTGTTTCAGAAGTTTATTTGGTCTAAATAGATCTTTTTCTGTACTGTAGTAGGACCCCAAAGAACTCTGATACAACTCAGATCAGAGGTTGTATAATTTTAGCAGTATTTTAGCCAAATAGATGTATAAAATAAAGCAAAATTTGAAATTTTACTATATAAAAATGCAATGTTTGATGAATTTCTATGCAAAATTTCCTTTTTTAGAATCATCTGAGTTGTATCAGAGTTCTTCGGGGTCCTACTATAGTTTGCATTTTGGTTAAAAAAAAACTCACTTTATTTATTTTGTATTGATGCAAATTTCTGTATTGGCTTCTTTATTAGATCCAGCATAAATTATATAATTTTTTGTTTTAGATACTACTGTTTGTTTTTTATTTCAAAAGAATTAAACAAATTCTTTTTGTATTTGATCGATTAAAATTCATATGCTTTAAGAAAGAAATATATACATGCTATATGATTATGTTTGCAAAAAGTATAAAACAATCCAAGCAAATAAAATCTAGTTAGATGTATTTACCTGTAATACAATTAACTAAGTAATAGTCAGGCTTTATTGAAATCATATACTTTAATACAAACTTTCTAATCATATTAGATACTTTTTGAGCTTCATTATTATTAAACTTAATAGTATATGAAGATCTAAAAGTATTTGTTGTATATTACTCATGCACATATAAAAAAAATTAGAATTTCCTAAAATTTTAAAAATATCATTTTGTAATACTTTTAATCTTCCTTGATTAATATGATGCATTTTATCTAGTTGTGATCTGTGTAGCCTATTTTGATGCCAATTGTATGTGAATTTCAGTACATAACAAGCTCTGCATTAAAAACTAGTTAACCACAATTTTTTACAATATTTGAAAGAACAACTTTTATACTATAAAGTCTTTCAATAAATGTTAATACTGTTTGGTAGGACCCTGAAATATACATAGCATATGCTCCAATTTTTGGAATTTATAAAAAAAGCTTATTTTTTTAAAACTTTAAAGCTAAATAATTTTTGATCTACTAGTCCATTTTAAATAATTTTACTACCAAACTGTTTGTCTCTTTAAGACGATTCCAATAAGCTAAAAATTATAAAAATCCAATTACAGGGTCATAAGAAAATGTGCTATCAAATAGGTGATGCACCTAAATTGGTTTAACATAGATCAAACCAATTTCAGGTGTATTACCTATTTGATAGTACATTTTCTCATAACTCTGTAATTGGATTTTTATGATTTTGGGCTTGTTGGAATCATCTCAAAGAGATGAACATTTTGGTAGTTAAATCATTTAAAATGGACCAGTAAACCAAAATTTATATCTTTAAAGTTTTAAAAAAATAAGCTTTTTTTATAAATTCCAAAAATCGGAGCATATGGATAGATCAGGTATTAGTTTGCTTATTTTTAGACAGATCTTTCTATATATAGTAAATTTTTGCTTATTTTTGAAAAATCTTTTTATTTTTAGTAATTTTATAATTAACCTGATCCATCTACGTATATTTCAGGGTTCTGTTTGGGTTTCAGAACATTTTTCTTCAATTGTTTTATTTATTTACTCTGTAAAGTTATTTGTTGTTCATTGTTTTACATTTAATCCATCTTCTTGACTTGGTAAATGTTCACCATCTATAAATCTAAAAATCTACTCTTTACTAAGCCAATTCTTCTCAAGATCATATATAAAAAATGTAGTTGAAATTGGAAGTGAATATATAAAATGTTATACTCAATTGCCATTTCTTTCATCTCGACTATACTTCTACATCTACCAACAATTTTAAATGCCAGTGCAATTGGATATCTATTCAAATAATTATATTAATAAAATTATATAAAGTAAATTAATAAAATAAATTTCTAGTATTATCTTAAACTTCAATTAATTTTTTGCGTTCTAAAATGATTTCTAAAACTTTGTATTATGTGGAACCAACAAAGTATTTATAGCAAGCACTGCCATTATAATATCTTTAGACTAATGCTTAGTATTCAAAGTTTTTTCCAAAACTTTAAGCAAATATATCTAAAATCGATTATTTCAGCTATAAAATTTTGAGAATTTTGAGTCAAAAAATCAATAAACTATTTTTTTATTTTGAGATTAAAATCAATATATCTTTGGAACTTAGATAACTGTCAAACAAGCCGCAAAAAGTTTTTCCTAAAATCTACCAATCCAAAATTGATTTTTTTTTTTTTTAGATATATTTTTGAAAAAACTTGGAAAAATATCAGATGCAATGATAAAGTCTAGACAAAGATATATCTCGATGTCCATCTATCCACATAGTTTTATATCTTTTTAGATCCGAGATATCTTTGCTAAAAAGGATCCAATCAAAATGTGAATGTATCTTCACATGACCGTTCAGGAGCTAGATAAATGAAAAAAATATCAAATTTAGTCGATAGTTAATCCGATTGCCAACATTGACGAAGATGACAACTTCCAGAGCTCTTACTGACGATGAAGTTTCTAATGAAATGACCAAAATGGTAGGTAGAACAAATATAATTTTTTTTTTTTATAACTTTTTTTGAAGTCAAAACAAAAAGCATTCTAATAACTTATTAAAATAGGTTGCCTTTATCAACCAAGAAGCCCAAGAAAAAGCAAACGAAATTAAAGTCAAGGTTTGTCTACTAATTCTTAATGCTGACTTCGAATTTAGAAGGCTAGTTTGTTTAATTGGGCTTATGATTTAGACTATTAACACAGTATATGTACTTAAATACAGGCTGACGAAGAGTTTAATATTGAAAAGGTTTATTTCAAAATTATTTTAACTATGATTATATGTATTCGATACCTTACATCTTTAGTACAGGTTTAAATTAGACCATTTTGGCACATTTTAGGCTAAGCTTGTACGTCAAGAATCTATCAATATTGAAGCCACCTATCAAAGAAAGATCAAGCAAGCTGAAATTCAAAAGAAAATGTACTATTAATTATTCTGATGTTACATCTTTTATAAAATATCAATTTCTAATAATCGTTATAATTAATTACGATAATAATGTAGCGCACAATCCAACTTTATCAATAAATCACGTCTCAAGGTTCTTCAAGCACGTCAACAAATGCTTGAAGAACTTTTTGTAGAAACTCGATCTCAACTTAAAAAGATTTCTCAAAACAAGGATTCGTACAGTAATTTATTGAAAGATTTGATATTACAGGTAATTTGTTGATTTTTTTACTATTGTGATTTTACATACACGCTTAATGATATTAATAGATAAAATTTTATTACTAAAGGGACTTTATCAATTAATGGATGAAAATGTAACAGTTATCGCCAAGAAATCCGAATTGAATCTTGCTCAAGATGCTATCAAAATTGCCGCAAAGACTTATACGGATACAACTCGCTCACCAGTGCATGTCGAAATTGACAAAGAAAATTTACCAGAAGAAAGGTAATGCAATAATTAATTTTATTTCTTTATTGGTTGTTTACAGAATTCAAATTAATCTGAAAAAAATTTAGTGCTGGAGGTGTGATTTTGTCATCTCATTTTGGTCGTATAAAGATTAATAATACACTTGAAGAACGATTATCTTTAGCTCAGGAGGAGGTAGAGTTATTGAAAACTTTCTTAAATTCTAAATTTATCAAATTTTATTGACAAACATTTTATTTATAGATGCTTCCAGAACTTCGCGTGCTACTCTTTGGTCATTCGCCAAATAGAAAATTTTTCGATTAATTTATTATTCACACTTTTTTTCCTTTTTTTATATTTATCATGTACAACAACCATTTTCATCAATTTATTTAAACATATGTATTTCTGCATTTATTCTTCATATCCGTGTGAATAAAGAAAGTTGTAGTAAATATATATCATGGAAAAAAAAATTCAACAATTTAGGCACTTTTCTTACCTTAACAACGATATATGGAAATTAAGTTCATCACAATTTTTCACCGGATAAATTAGTAATATCTATTACTTGTTCAGTACCGGGATATAAAGGAAGTTGAAGGTCATATTTTTTCTCTAATTTTCTATATTATACATAGAAAAGAAAATTAAGATATAATTCAACAAATTATAGGCGTTTTAATATGATTTTTTGGATTGGGGGTATGAGACGTGATGCTAAATCATCATATAAAAATGGCCATTTCAACGAGACTATTTTTCCTTCATTGATGATTTGAAATCACACTCTCGTTCCCCACCCCTACTTTGATTCCTAACTTTTTGAATACTGTAAAACCAATATACTCACGGGGGTACAAAACGACCACCAAGAAAATGTACCCCGTTGTATTGTTTTGCACAAAGTTTTGGTGATGTTAAAGAAATTAGCATCGCCGGTGTAAAACAATGGCCATTAATGTTGCCTAAATTATGTATATATAGCGTAAGCCAATAGTAAAGATGTTATGAAAAATTGTAAAATTGATGTTCTATGGTTAGAAAATGTTTCCTTACCCTTCTCAACATCCCATGCAGACGGTATATCGACTTGTATTGTGGTATGGAAGAAAGCATTCCAGGTTAGATGAGTAAATAACGAAGGCAATCGCTCTATGAAAAACGTAATGCTAACTTGAAGCAATGGGTAACTTCGTTTCTTTTAGCTCCTAAAATTATAATATCATACGTATTAAAATTTAGCTCTCCAATTAATCTATTAAAAATTTGCTTTAAATACAATATACTTCACCTGAATAACTTGATCAAAAGGCGCTCTTATTTCACCAGTAAAGCTAAATCCTTTAAATCAGCAAGGATTTTTGATAAAACTGCGTGTTATATAACTCTATAAAGATTCGCACATGTATACATATAAATCCTTTTTACCAAATATGGCGTCTACTACTAGATTGCTTTGTTTAAGTTGATCAGGCAAATTATTTGTGAATGGAATGTCGAGATTATTACATTGAGTTATCAATCGCTAAGGAATGCAAAATTGATTAATCAAAATGGAAAAAAAAAATTTTAATTGACAATTCGCGATAGATGGAGAATTTTAACCGGGGGAGATTTTTATAATAAAACATAATTAAATAGGAATCATGATTCCTATAGTTTTATAAAATTTTTTGAGTTTTAATTGCTTGTAACTTTTAATTAATTTTACCGATCTAGCTATCATTAGAATCACAAAAACTAGCTCTACAACTTTTATTAGAAGTCTACAAGATGTTAACTTAATAAAAATTAACATTACATAGTCAGAAATGCCGATTTTTGTATTTTATATGTAATTTATATTAAGTATTATGTATTTTATTAATACAAATTCTCCTTCTTTCGCAAATTGTCAATTAAACAAAAATAAATAAGATCAATACAGTCAATCTCATTATAGTGAAGTTGTTGGGCTGAGAATTTTCTTCACTATATCGAGATGTTTACTATATCAAAAGCTCTTGATATAATAAAGTTTATATTTAAAATAAAAAATCTTTATTATACCGAGAGACTTTTATATTAATATAATGAAGTTTATATATAAATTTAAAATTTTTCACTATATCTTATATCGAGAGTTTATTATTAAAACTTCATTATATCGAGTGAAACACTAATAGTTTTTGTTTTTTTTCCAAAAAAACTCTTCACTATAAGTCAATCTTCATTATATATCGAAGGTTCACTATAATGAGAGTAACTTGTACCTGATATAATTCATTTTTGGTTTGCTTGGGATAAAAAATATTTGGTTCGTATCCAAAGTGAAAAAGATGACGTGCAGCGACAAGACCTTTTATATAAAAGAATTAGTAAAATTATTCAGAAAATTGTCAATTCATAATTAGGATTTCTATCTTACCATCTCCTCCATTATTTCCTGGGCCACAGCAAATTAGAATACGTGAATATCTCGATTTATCATATACTTTGGTAATCGCTTGAGCAACACTTAAACCAGCAAGTTCCATAAGCTTATTTTAAAAATATATTAATTATGATAACATAATATCGACAATATCAATAATATCGGCGTTTAAATTCTTAATTGTAAACCTGATCTACGGAAAAACCTCCAGCTTGTGACATTAATTCTTCATCGATTGTTTTTGCAAGTTTTTGAGTAAGGTACTTTAAAGGAAAAATTTTTTTTAAGTTTTCATGGTTACATGACTATGTATATCATATTTTATATACATTACTTTTAACGCCATTATGTTTCGGTAGCTCGTTCGAATGTAAAATGCTCCAGAATACGATCGATCACGATCTTTTAAGATTACATGCGCGGCAAAAAGTTAATCTACGTAATTTTACGTTTTTTGATGCTTAATGTCGATCGATCTTGACAGGACATTCGTTTGATTGGCTGACATAAAATCAATTGCCCCGGGTAACTTATTTATACAGTTTAAGTACTTTTGAGAATGTAACGTTTCACTAACAAAAAATCACTCACCATCTCTACCATACATAAAGTTTAAATGCTGAATATTTTGTGTGTTTACTTAAGCGGATCATAATTTAAAATGAAGTCTACGTTTTCAATTTAGCCTTCTAACTTTCTAAAACCACTTATACTTGTTTAATATAAACTAAAACCCCTATCCTTAACCCCTAACCCTAAAAAATGCGCCCCGGTGATTTGTCAATTTTTTTATACTATCATATTTCATTTTAATCTGATTTAATTATGATCCACTACAATACTTACTACATATCTTGTGTATTAATTAATATTATAGAGAGTTAAATCGTTGGGTAAACAGTTGTAATCGTGGTTTTAGTAGCGAGTATATACTATCGGTATCCTATGGCGCGAATTAATTTTTAGATTGATTTGATTGGTTAATTGTCACGGGAAATCACTACCAAAATTAGCCAATCATACGAATATGCGAGTATTTAGGCGCACGATTTATTATAATTAACGAGATTTTGGCAAAAATTAAAACATATATACAGTATATATTAGAATTATAAGAAAACTAAATTACGCATTAGTTTGTAAAAATTTATTTTTTTTTTATAGCATCCTTATCATATGCAACTCCGAATAAGTAGTTATAAACGGTATGGTGAGAACATAGAGCCAGAACCATTATTTCCACCAAAATTTGAACCAAAGTAAGGTGCCACAGAGCTTAAAGAAGGTAAGGTCGGCTGCCCAGGGGGAGGAAGAAGCGTTGAAGGCAGATCGGTAATGCTATTAATTGTTGTATTGGTGAGTGAAGGTGTCGTGTTGCGACCTATTACTGGCGGCAGTACGGACTGATTTGGTATGTCATCCGTAGGTAAATCATTCTCAGGAGAAGTAACCGCAGTATTACCATTGGAAACAACATTAGGAACAGGAGTTGAGACCGCAGAAGAAGATAAGCTCGGGTGATCATCAACATCAATTTGAACGGATGAGAAGCTATCTATATTACTCATCCTCACAGCAATTTCATATATACCATTTTGATTCTTGTTATCGGGAGTATTATCATTATCTGAAGAAATACCTTTGAGTGGTTGACCTTCGGAATCTTGTGGCCTCTTAAAAAATCTACGAACTCGCTAACAAAATAATAATAATTTGTTATAATTTGACGATTAGATTGTAACTAATTATTAAAATATTTCATACTTTAACTGGTTTATAATTAGAATTAAGCTTGTACACAGTTCCGATTCGGAGTATACGTTCTTTTTTAACCGCTTTTTGTAATGCTTGAGAAGCGGATGCACGGAAGTTTTTATGTAGTGGATATTTACTATCGAAAACACGAAATAAATAACCTAACAACAAAGTGAATAACTTATATAAAAATTAATGTTAATGATATATTTACTTATTCATCCATTCAAAAATGCTGCGAGGAGCACTTCCGGAAGGGTCCGCTATGGCAGTTAGAGCTTGTACAATCATTTCTTCATAAGATGGTAAATCAACACCAACAGCTGGCAAGTGAGCGCGTGAAGAGTCGGTGGTATCGACCACAAAACCTTGCGAAATTGAGGTGGAAGCAGGAATATGCAGATCAGGTGATTGGAGAGATACAGAACTTGAAACTGATGTCAGTCTATCGTCTACTAGGGAAGGATCTTGATTAAATGTAATAGTATAAGCATTATTCGCGATTTTTTCTTTTATATCCGCTGGATATAAAGGAAGATCCGGGTGTAATTTTTCAGCAATGAGTATAAGATCAATCAAGACTCGCTGTGGTAAAGATGACAGATATGCGACTTTCTAGTCATAATAAATTAGTCATATTAATCAATGATAAATAATAAGATATAAACAAACACTTTATTGAGAAAATACCTGTTCTTCCGTTAAACCATTTCCTGAACTACCTTTAAAAATATCGGAAGAGACAGATACTAAGCTAGATGATGCATTTGAACTGTCGACCTTCCTTCGTTTACGACCTCGAAGTACTTCTTCACACTTTGCACAAATCCATTCGGCATCGGGTATTTCAATAACGCGATCCTCAATAGATGGCTTATGACATCGTTGATGATAAGGAATGTCACACCTATCACATAATACTATACGATTATGTTTAGGTGAGCGACCATCTCTACAAATGGTACACACAATATCATCCGTTGTATCTTGATCCCCATTAATTGATGCGCGCGAAGAAGTGTTTAGATTCCGGTGACGCTTGTCTATAACATAATAAAAGTGAATAAAACATGAAACACACATTCACATAATTTTTATATACATAATAATAATAATAATTACTTGTATTCTTATTCCTATTTTCATTTGATGGTTTTTTAACATCAGGAATAAATAACACAGGTTTGTGAACTTTTCTACCGTACTTTGTCTTTGGTAAATCATCAAAATCCGAAGCTAATAATAGGAAAATAAAAATTTATCAACACAAAATCATGGTAAACCAATCGATATATTAATCTAATACAGTAACTTACACAAGAAAGGATGTTCACTATCATTTTTATCAGGTGTTACAGATGACAACATATCAGTTGATTTATTTTGTGGAGTCATTTTATCCGTATTGGCCGAATTATCAGATAATGAGACGTTACTATCAACGCCTGTATTGTTAGGCATATTAGTAGTGTTTGCATCCTCGTGTTCGGGGAATTTGATCTCCCGCGCCACATCATTTCTTAGGCTAGAAGTATCCTGATGAATAATATCTTCAAGCTCGAATTCCCCATCTTCATCACCCTTTAAAAGGAACAAATTTGCGTCATCAATAAATTGAAACTGAGAATTACAAAAGTGATAATTATCTATCTTCTAAAGTTAAAAAAACAAATACTATATAGTAGGTTGTGCTAATAATAAAAAGGATTATCAGATATTCCTTTGTAGAAGTAAATTAAACTTACCCATTCTTCTTGTTGGCTTTTTTTAACAAAATTGACTTCTTGTTTTATAGTTGAGTCGGCTGTCGACGGAAAGTTAAGTACGTCATTAGAAACAGGCACGCTAGTGCTCGGTTGTGACATTAAAATAAGACAGAACTTTAAATTTCTTTGTTAATTGTTGAAGATAATTTTTCTAAAACCGCAAATGATACTCGCAAGTCAAAGATTAAATTTTACGTGATCGATTTTTTTTCGAGGCTTGGTGATGCATAAAAACCAGCAGAAAACCGGGTTCAGAAATTCTGCAGAATTCGTGAAAATTAATAATCACGTGATAACGTACGTAAAAAAAAAATGACGCGATCGAGTAATCGATATAATTGACTTTGCGTAAAAAATATGTCATAGTAAAATATTAATAAAGTGTGCGTGAGAAAAATAAAATGTTATAAATGAGAAATTTTCAAGTGAACGAACAATATTCATATTCATATTTTGCCTTTAAATGTCACCAACCACTGGTTTGATGTCCGCAGTAGATAGTAGGGAGCCTACAGACAGTGAAGCATTAAATATCACTTCTTTAGCTGTGGCTCAAGATATTAAGGAAGACACAAGTGGATTCAATGGCCTCTCTTCTGATAACTTTGATTCATTTATTACCGAAACATCAGTTCGATCACAATGGATTGCATTTTGGATTTTGTGGATTATTTGGGCTCTTCTTTTGTATATCAAAAAGCGTATATTATAGATATTAAAACAGTTTATCATTTATGCATTAACTGTTAATAATTTACTTTATAAAATTCAGATTGATGAATTTGATCCAGAAGGAATTAGTTAAGCGTGATGTCGAAACCGAAATAAGGCGGTCAACTGCCGAACGCGCCGAACGAACCGAAACAGGCTTTTTAGAAAGATTAGTAAGCTATTAAATTTTAAAATTAATATAATAATAACTTTTATTATCTATTATTCATAATACAAATTTTACAATTTAAAACTCTCAAGGGCAATGGACCGAAACGTGCATCAAAAATTGCTCACGATCTATTATTAGGTTTTTTGTCTGCATTGGTCATTAATACACTTGGTCGTGGATCTGGTGTAGCCGTGGAAGTACTTTCATGGATTTACCTCGGCTTATCCATTGTCTGGTTGGTTACCGAAATGATAACCGTAAATAAACTTGTTCGGTTGTCAATGGGATTCGTATTGTTGGCAATTTTGTTAACGATCATCATTATCTCATACGCGGCTGGTTGGAGATTTGTTGGTTAAAAAATGTAAATCATTTACATTTTATCTAATAGCGATCATTAAAGTAAAATGTATGTTTCTTAGCATTACCTTTGATATCTTTGAATGAGTACACTCTGTATTTGTTTGAGAAAAAAACTGCTTATCAACTATTCAATTAACGCAAAAGAATTTTTGACACGTTTTCATATTGAATGTCTTTTCCAATACTTATTTACCGTAAACTGCCGGATATAAGACCCGTGTCCACCAAAAAAATTAATTAGTTTAAAAAATGAGGGTGGGTCTGATATATGGGGGATCTTGTATCCGGCAGTTTACGATAATAGTCGTTTAGTCCATCTCCCAATACTACCTGCTACTATTTTGATAACATCGATGAAAGTACTTTTTGATCTCGAATGTACGATTGTCGTTTATTATAGCCACTTTAATAATACTAAATAAGCGGTGCTGAGGATTAGGGTTATTTTGATTAGTTGTATTTTTAGAAATTTGACACTTGATAAAGTGATTTTGTGGTTAACGATTTTGAATCTTTAATTGTAGATCTGCATGTGATTGTTAACCAATTAAATTGATTAATTTTTACCATCACTTTACGATACGATCTACATACTGCATAAATTGAATTCTTGAGCAGGGAGGATACACAAGTATTTATACGTCGTAGTACTGTAAAACCAGAATTTTTCGGGTCTAAGCAAACTTAAAAAATAACAATCGATACAACACTTTATTAACAAAAGAACTTTCTAGCAAGTGTCTCTTTGTTGAATTACGGTGAATCTCGCCGAATCACGCAATAAAAGGTAGATATACTAAGAGTTGAAGTATTGTCTACCGTATAGGAGAAGGTAATAAAAATATATTGTATTGCTTAATTTATAGTAATACAATCTATATTGATATTACGATCTAGTAATTGGAATTTAATAATTTTAGGTTTGTTAGAATTCTCTCTTTGAGAGGATCAATTTGGTAGTTAAATCGTTTAAATTGGTCCAGTAGATCAAAAGTTATTTAATATTAAATTTATCTATAAATTTATAATTTTAATTAAAAATTTTTTATAATTTTGGCCGGAATTTGATAATTTCGACCAGAATTACACCTGATATATTGGCTAACCCACCCACCCACCAAAAAATCACCTGATTTCTGTCAGCTCCCTAACTCGCATTGTAAATGAATAAAACTATAGCTTATAAACACAAGAGCTTTATTAAAAAGTTTCTTATAACAAGTTATATCCCATTTTTTATACTTCATCTATAATTAACAAAACTATACTATTGCATATATAAAATGAATCAAATATCTTATAGAGAATATATATAACTTTCAAAAACAGTCTACATAAATTTTATAAATGAAAAAACAAGTTAATTATTTGGATAACAAAAGAAAAATGACGAATAAAAACCAAAAAAAATGTCATTAAAAGTTTATAAATATTATAATATTTTAATATACTATATAAATATAATATTATATAAATCTAGATTGATCCTACGATCTAGTAATTAGATTTTAATAGTTTTGGGCTTGTTAGAATCCTCTCTTTAAGAGGATCATTTTGGTAGTTAAATCATCTAAAATGGGTTAGTAGATCAAAAGTTACATAATATCAAAGTTTTTTATTAATTAACTAGCTGTAAACCCGTGCAAAATGCACAGGGGGTTTTTTAGTTTGTTTTTTTTTGAATAATATTAAATAAATTCATGATTGGTTTAAATAAAAAATTATAAATACAACTCATTGCTATAATGACCCTTATATAATTGGGCAATTATATTAAAAATTAATAATCATATAAATAGAGTAAGCCGAATTAGAGGTTAATTCCCTTAATTCAATTTGATCTAAATTTTAGTTTTTTTTTTAATTTAGAAATTCATTTATTTTTGAATTTGTAGTCTTAAGGAAGCGAAATACCAAAGTGATATTTCAGATAAGATACTCTATTTTTTCTTTTTATTTCACTTTTTTTTTTTTCTTGTACTAATTCTATTCTTTTTTGGCATAAATTAGTATCGGCAAAGGTTTTTAAAT
>QKWP01000035.1:27373-46250 GCA_003550325.1 Gigaspora rosea
ATTAAGTATTTGATTTAATATTTGTGAAAAGCCCTCTGATCGTGGTTCTGATTTACTTGCATATTTGGAAATATATTGTAGAGCTGCATGAATACTAAGAATAGGTTTAAGATCAACATTTGCTCTCCATCCTTGTAGTTGGATTCTACTATGAGGATTAATATATGGGTCGTTTCTTGCTGTTACGAGCTCTGGATGACCGTGACTATCATTACGCAAAAAAGTATTATTACTTTCTTCTTTAGGAAATCCAAATCTGCAGGATTGTTTTCCATGTTTGGTACGAAGACAATATGAGGAACTGCATCGTGTATGTCGCTGCAACTTGTTAACTAATTTGATATAATCTTGTATATCATCATGTAGTTCTTCATGACGTTTTTGGCATGGATGATAGTTAGGAACAGGGGTATCAGGTCCTGGGTTAATAGTAGTAACCAGAGAGTCAATATATTTTGTTATTTCTCTTAATAAATTTTCATCATCTTTTAGTTGTTCCCATTCAATTTTAGGAGCATTTTTTATTTTTCCAATTCCATGTACATGAACACTACCACGATGTTGCCATTCGAATCTATACCACCAATCTTCTAAATTCCATTTTTTTATTAGCACAGTATTAAAAAAAATCTCAAACCGTTTATTAAAAAACCAAGTAGCAAGATGGGGATTGTCAATGATGTTTTGATGCCGATTTTCATTAAATGGTATAAGTGCATGAAGTTCTGGCCAGTGTAAATCAGCAGCACTAAATGTAAAAAATATTAAACCTTGTGAACCTAACTGTTTAATCATGTCCGATAACTCACAACGTCTTGCATTCCAAAACTGCCTTGATTCACGTATTCCTAAACCAAATCTCATAATTCGATCAGCCATATTTGTATTATCATCTGCAATAATTTCCTGTATATCTGCAACTGTAAGCTGATTATCATTAAAATTTTGCTTAATATATACTCGTCCTGTAATGCTTGCCATCTCATCTGTGAATTAAGTGCAAAATACCGCCAACGAGTATGCTGGGCAAATATTCCATCTTTATATTGCAATAAATGCCTAAAGTATTCAGCTGGTTTGACATCTTTGATATGTTCTGAACAAAGATTAGCACTTCCTGTTGGATAAAGAGTTGGAAATGCACATGCAATATATCCTGAAGTTTGAAATTCATTAATAGGATTATTATTAATTTTTGGCCATTCAATAGTATTATTAGCTAATAATCTATTAATTGTATTATTTATAGCAATTTCTTCTCGATTATCTGAAGGTAGATAAGGTACAAAGGGGTGTGTAATTCCATTTTCTTCATTGTTTTCATTAAATTCATTATCTATTAATTGATTAACTTGAAGTTGATCATCAATAAATCCGTCTTCTGGTAGTGATTGAAGGTTTTCATTATCTATCGTAATTTCTGAATAATAGTTGTTGTTTGCTTTTAGCCAACGCAATGCACAAGCAACTTTATTACGACGAATTTTAAAGTCTCTAAATGCTGTTGGGTCTTTATCAGATTGCTGACGTATAATAAGCATATTTAATCAAAATGGATGCCAAGGAAGACGAGTTGTAAATTCTTCTACATCTTGAGGAAAATTGACAATATTTCCTCTATATCCATGCTGTCCTCCACGAAGTCTATAAACTACCATTACAGGAAAAACTTGTGCAATAAGCATTTCTTCAATTTCTGTTAGTTCTTGGAGCTCTTCAGGTACTTCTCCTGGATCTATATTATTATCAAATGAGAATTTTTTTGGTAAAGTTTTCTCAGTATAACAACGATGACATTCTCCTACAACAAGGGTTATTGATGGAAAACATTCTTTGCATGTAGGACACTCTGAGTGTTTTAGCTTATCCATTTTATTACGAAATTGGTGTAAAGGAACTTTATCATATTCATCAAGAATTGTAGAAGGCAAGGGCAGGGGTATATCTGGTTCATTCATATCTATATCAATTTCTGACTGAAAATCTCTGTTGCTATCATCTGTAAGATTTGCATCAAATTCTTCAAGACCTTTTTCGATTCTATTTAATTTATTTTTTGCTCTTTTTTGCCATTTTCTTTCTCGATCACGTTCAAGACGAGCTTCACGTTGCTCATGTGATTCTTTTTTTCGGTTTTTACGTTTATTTAGAGTATTTCGTAAAACTGAATTTTCTCCTGTTTGGTTTTCCTCTTCCATTGAGCTTTCTACCATTGGACTCTCTACTATTGTTGGGCTTTCTACCATTAATGGGCTTTCTACTATTACTGGGCTTTCTACTATTATTGGGCTTTCTACCATTGTTGGGCTTTCTACCATTGTTGGGCTTTCTACTATTGTTGGGCTTTCTACTATTGTTAAGCTTTCTACTATTGAACTTTCTGCCATAGAAATTTCTTCCATTCTGATTTTAATTTATAAGAATTATTATGAAAAGTTATAAAGCTATGAAGTAATAATCAATAATATAATTATGAAATAATATAATAAATTTTTGTTACTGAATAGTGTGCTTTTAATTAATACTTATTTTTTATATTTATTTAGTTATCAAAAATTTGTATAATAAAATAAACTGCAAACTTTATTAAAACAAATTAAAAAATTTTTTTTTTTTATCACATAAAAATCTTATTATTTTGTTTTATATTTATTCTTGAAATGCATTACTTAAATTTACTTTCAATTTTTTAGATGTTTTTAATCTATCATATTTATTCTCAACTTTTTTAATTTCTTATATTCAATATGTTATATCTACTACACATGCTTTTCAACATCATAATTATCTTGCGTTACTAACAATATTACTACAATAAAGGCAAAAGAACTAAATAGGCACAAAACAGTAAATTAATATTTAGAAATCATGTGAAATTAATTTTTTGTATTATTTTTTTAAACAGTTATCTGATATTACACGATGATTTGGGTCAAATCGGGGCTTAGGACTACGATTAAATTTTGTATTACCAACTAATCTGTGATTTTTTGTGAATATCATGAATACTCGAATACCCAATTACATTTGCACAATAATAACAATTGCTGTACATAATTACATTTGCACAATAATAACAATTGCTGTACATAATTTGAAATCGAATATTGATAAATGTGATTATTGTGCCAAGTAATTGAGTATTCGAGTATTGAAGTATTCACGGTCTTCACAGTATTCACAAATATATATAGATATATATATTTATTCCATTGTTGGATCTCGATTTGAAAAGATTTTAATGCCTATATATTTTTTTAATTAGCCGGGTTATTATGGTTCTAAAGGATCATCTGTTATCTTTTCCACGTTTGTTTCTCTTTTTATTGAATCAAAACGATTAACGTTGGATATGACTAAACCTCAAGAGCCTTTGAAATATCTTAATCAAGTACTTGTTCCTGAAACTGCAATAAGACTAATTGCTCAGGATCGGGGAGGTATTACATTAAGGGAAGCAAGGAAAATAATGGAAGATAGTGGAGAATTTGGCATGTATGTTCACGACGTGGAAGAAGAGGATATATGAAAGGACATAATACAGTCAACCCTCCATAAATGCAACTCGTAGGGACAAGCCTACAACGTGCATTTAGGGAGGTTTGCATTTAGAGTGAGCCAATTAAATTGCAGCTTTAAAAATTTGATCATCAAGTTTGTGTATCTTCTACCAAAACTGTATAACCTACTTAAGTACTAAAATTTGATTGGCTACGTGCATTTAGGGAGATTAGTATAATATAAAATGTTATTCAAGAGAACGTGCATTTACAGAATATAGAACGTGTATTTAGTACTAATAACATCTTATGGAATAGAAAAAAACATGCATTTAGGAAGGTACTGCATTTATGGAGGTTGCATTTATGGAGGTCTGACTGTATAAATGAGAAAGTGTAATGTAGAACATCGATGATTTTACAAGTTATTTGTTAAACCCATTGCTAAAAGTTATTGTATTAATTTCTTAAAATACTGAAATTATGGAAATGCTAGATTTATAGTGTCATTCATTGTCTATGATAATATTCATTTGTCTCAATTTAAAATATGTAATTCTATGCAATTTACATGTTGAAACAGACTTTTTCTATCATTCAACATCCTACTGTATAATAAATATTATACATTTCTATTTAAAAAAAGTCCTGTTGATATTTTAACAAATTTGGTGATATTTATACAAACTTTTTAATATTTCCAAGAAAAAAAAAGAATCCACAAGCACTATTTAATTGAAGTTTTGACCAAACAATATTAATAAATCGAATAAAAATTCATAATCTAAAAAATACCACCCATAATGGTCAATCTTGAAACTCGTTCTTCGATTGAAGCAATATTCTCTTCAATTTCACCACCATTTTGTTCATTTCGCGGTAAATATCCATAGAACCACCGCTCTAATAATCCACGCACTTTTTCTTTTACAACATCATTTATTGCAGAATTATTCCAAGTTATAATTAATGCTTCTACTATTCCCGTCAATGCTAATTTTTTAGCGTATTCATTAGCTAATATCTGTGATGAATTTGGACCTGACAAATCACCAACTGAAAGAATATTAACTAATGTATCGATAAGTTTGTTAAATATTTCATGTAGTGATGCAGAATTAAGTAAATGATAGAGAAAAGGTGATATAATATCGTGTTGAAGAATGATTCTAAAATTATATAAATATGTTAATTATTAATTATTATAATAATTATAATAATTATCAGTTATAGATAATTAAGATTATATAGAAGTATAAAAATCTTTTACGAACTGAATATGACCGGGGTTATGCAAACTAGTAGAATTGCTAAGAACCCAACATGCTTCTTTCACGACTTTCATGTCGTTATCCCAAAGTAAAGCGACAATGCTCTCCATTAGATTTGGCTCTGTAAGTACAGCATTTACCTGAATAAAAAACAATGTATTGAAAATTGTATTGAAAATTGGATGTTTTGAAAATTATAAAATTCTTAAAATAACTTCAAGTACATCGTACTGGCGAATTTTTGTCATCATTATTCCATGAGGAAGAATATTGAATTGCAGTTTTTTGATAATTTTCATAAGTTGGTGCCACTATCATCAAAATTACCAAATTTCAGTAGGGTGAATAACATATATAATAAAGATTATATAATAGAATACGTATATTGTACTCATATTTGTTAATACCTTCGCTGTCCAACAACTTTTTTTGATATTGGCATTTTATCAATAGGGGAATTAAATAACTAAACAGTTAAACGATTATTAATCGTATTAAATGACATGATTAATCACCTGCATAATTTTTCGCGGTTCCAATCCTTACCTTCATTTTCTATACAGTATTTTGGGCCAAAGTACGAATTCATATTCGTCAAAGACCTTTATTCAAAGCTTTGAATTTCTGCAGTGTTTAAGAGTTTCGAGTGTTACAGGGTTAGATTAAAAAAAAAAAGAGCGAAGTACTTAAAAAGAAATGTAGTGCCGTAATTAATAGTAAAGCAAGTTTTTAATAAAAAAGCAGGTTTTATCGTTATACTGTTTTAAAAGTAACTCTACGTACAATAGGTTTGTTTTTTATTTGACTTTTTTTTTTTTACTTTTTAATTACGCGACACGTGTGGAGACAGACAAAAAATTTCAAAGTTGCACCTTGATACAATTTCCATAAAATGTACAAAGATGCATCAGAAAAGATATGTTTTTTGGGCAAAATGCATCAAAAACGTAACTTTTGTATTACTTCGCATAGACACTTAGGGTCCGTCGCTACGCTCCGGCCAATTATTATGCACCAAGATTATACACAAATTTTTTTAGTCTATAGTTATAGATATATAAATTTTTTGTGCAATTTAATTGGCTAATAAGGTGTCAGGTGTAGGTAGGCGGGGTAGCTCCTTAAAAGATGGAAATCACCTGATTTACGACAGCTTCCTTAGTTTGCTTCGAAGTTACAAAAGAAATTTTACTATATTTAATGATTATTTATCTGTTTACATTAAAAGTGTATTATGTATATCAGCAAATTTTATATATAGATATTAATCGATATATAACACTTAATCGTTTTATATTGATTATAAAATATTGTTATATATTGATTAATTGGATAAAAAGCGATATATATCTATAATCGATATATATTATTTTTTATATTAAAAGTTATATCTATAAATCAATTATAATTGTAATTATTTGAAATGATATATAATATTAACAGATTTTTAGCGATTGCATAGTGTTTTGACACGGCATGAAAATTTCAATCCGGATCACTGGGTAAAAAAAAAAAAAAAAATCAAATTTCAAAATTTCTTACGCCTATTTGATCCGTAAGCTATCATAGATTATAAATATATATCTCACAAAATGTACAAAAAAACTTAAAAAAAAAAGTCATTTTTGCATGATTTTTACTCATCTTTCCCTTTTATCTCTCTCTCTTTTACTCCTCTCTCCCTTTTACTCCTCTCTCCCTTTTACTCCTTTCTCCCTTTCTTTCACTTTTTTTTTTCTTTTTTTTTTCTTTTTTTTCTCTTTTGTTTTTATTTTTAATATTTCGAATATATTCAAAATATTTTAAAACTAGGAAATCAAGCTGAATCAGTAGATCTGTAATCTGGATCATATCAAGGACGTGTTTGATTAATATTTTCAAAATATTTCGATGACAGATTAGATCTTTGTTTATTTTTTTTGTTTATAATTTAGATCTTCTATCAATTTTACATTGTTTTTTCGTTCTCTTTTTGTTTTTTTTGGTTTCATTTCATTTTTTTTAGTTTCAGTTTGTTTTTTTTTATTTTTTATTTTATTTATTTTTTAATTTTTTTATTTTATTTCTACACTTTACCACTAACACTTTGCAAGAAATCCAATAACTTTGGGGGCATCCATAAATAACGTTATGTACCCCTCATAGTAGCACTTGACCCCCCTCTACTATATAAAAAAATTTTTCAAAATCCGTATATTTATATATAAAATTTTACAAAAACTTGAATATATTGTGATACAGTAATCCGATTTGGATGAATTAGGTACTATTTGATTCATCTCAGTAAGACGAATCCAATGATACCAAAATCATTTCATTTGGACTACTGGATCAATAGTTATTCACAAAAAACTATTGATTTTATAGTAATTTTATAAGAAAACATAATAACCAATAGTATTTGGCCAATAACTTTTGATCCAGTAATCCAAATCAAATGAAATTGGTACTATTTGACTCCTTTCACCGAGACGAATCGAATAGTACCAAAATCATTAAATTTTGACTACTGCATCAGTTTTTAGACGATTTTTTTTAAAAAAATTGCGTTATATTTTTTTGACTCCCACTACTTAAAAGGAAAAACGTTATATTTTGTCAGACCCCCTCCCCTCTCTTGTATAACGTTATTTCTGGATGCCCTCTTTTCAGCACTTTGTGCAAGCCAACTCAGCTTTTCAATACTTTGCAAGAACATACAACTAATTTCTTTAGCAAATTCTAAATTTCAAGAACGCAAGTTTTTGTAAGTTTTTGCAAGGTTTCGCTTTATTTATTTTTTTGTTTTATATTTTTTGGTTTTGTTTTTTTGTTTTATTTTTATTAATTTATTTTATTTTGGCACTTTGTGAAAACCTTCTATGATTTCTAAATTGCAAGATCATGTTTAGAAAAATGGAGATTTGGGGCTTTGTTTATTTTTTTTATTTAGTTTGCTTACATTTTTGTTTTTGTTTGTTTTTTTTTTTTTTACTTATTTTTTTAATTTTATTTTATTTTATTTATCTCTTACTTCTTTCAGAACTTTGCAAAAAATGACTTGACTTTTCCGGTACTTTACAAGAACACCAATTCTAACATCTTTGGCACTTTGCAAGAAATCGCGAATATGAGCGAATAATCGAATACAAGTGAATATGAGCGAATATAAGCAAATATAATAGTTTATTTTTTTTGGTTTTGTTTTTTTTTGTTATTTTTTTAGTTTTGTTTTTTGTTTTTGTTTATTTTTTTTTACTTATTTTTTTAATTTTATTTATTTTATTTATTTCTTACTTTCGGAACTTTGCAAAAAAACAACCCGAATTTTCTAGTACTTTACCAGAATACCTATTCTAACTTTTCTGGCACTTTGCAAGAAATAGCAAATATGAGGAATGTAAGTGAATATAAGCAAATATAAGGGCAGTGTCATTAATCACCTAATTATTTTTTATCAGAGGCCTACCCCCTCCCTCTTTCTTAATATATAAATAGTCAGGTTCTTATATATAATTTCAACTTTTTTTACCTCCCTCCCCCCTAAAAAATCACCTGATTTTTGTTACTCACCTAAGCAAATATAAGTGAATATGAGCAAAAATAAGGAATATAATAGTTTATTTTTTTTGGTTTTATTTTTTTATTTTTTTTTGTTTCGTTTTTTTGGGTTTATTTTTTTTGTCGTTTTTTTATAATAATATATAATAAAATATATAATAATATATAATAAAATATATAATATTATATATAAAATATAATATATTTATAACTATATACTAAAAAAATTTGTGTATAACCTTGGTGCATAAAATAATATTAAGATTTATACAGAATTGCGAAAAAATCATTTTTTGTTAAGAACCCACTCGGGGTTAACTTAGTAAAATTTTGAGTTAGAAATCTAATATCTTTTAAAACTATCTAAAAAATCTTTGTATAATGATAACGTTTAGATTACTCTATTTATATTGTGTAATGATAACATTTAGATTACTCTATTTATACTGTGTAATGATAACGTTTAGATTACCTATTTATACTATGTAACGATAACGTTTAGACTAACAATATAAATAATTATATTAAAGTATGGTATCTATTTATACTGCAACAATATAATTTGTGTAATAATTATATGCAAATAGGTTATACAAGAGCTTATTGTACTGTTTTCGCAAAAATAATTTTGGTCACACGCCACTAATATTGTGTAACGTTACATAAACCCGATTTTGGTAGCTTTTTAGTTTTGAACCCAATTCGGGTTATTTGAACCAAAACTGGGTTCATTTGAACCAGATTAGGTTCATTTGAATCAAAATTGGGTTTATTTGAACCAAATTATATTTATTTAAACTGATCGGGTTTATTTAAACAAAAACAGCTTTATTTGAACCAAAAATAGGGTTATTTAAACCAAAAATGAATTTATTTAAACCAAAGAAGTATTTATTTGAACCAAAAGCAGTTTATTTGAACCAAACCTGGGTTTACTTTTTCAAAAGAAGCTATTTTTATCATTTTTTTAATATAAAAGTTTAAAGTTTACTAAGTAAATCTCAAAAGTGCTATTAAGTAAATTTGTTCAAAAAATGAAATATATTTATAAAAAATATTTAAACTACTTTTAATTAGTATGTTTTTTAATTTTTCAAAAAATTTAACAATTTAAAAATAAACTATTCTAATGTTTTTTATATAACTTTTTGGCCAAAAAGGATATTTTTTTCAGAAATATATAGTATTTGAACCAGGCATTATTATATAGCAAACCATCACCATAGCGACCCTAATTGACCAATCAAATCAATTATATGAGTCATGTAATCATTGATTTGCAAAGCAATATACATGAAGCAAACTAGCGAATATATAACTTACAGAACCAATTTTGATTAATTGATTACTCTAAAAATATTGTATAATAAACTGATCACTAAATTAAAAAAAATAAAAAAGTGAATTTACTGAAAATTTTATTTAGAAAAACAAATTACTACTGGGCAACACTCAAAATTTTTTATTTTTTTTTAAAAAAAAAACAACTGAAAGTTATATTAAAAAAAAAGCAAATCACTATCGAGACAACCCCCTAAAATTTTTTTAAATTAGTATTACAACTTTATGATATTATAAACCCAACAAATTTTATTAAAAAAAAAAATTAATATATGATCCAATGAAATTGACAATATTTTAAGGAGCCTACTTTTATCATCTGATTTTCTAGGGGGGGTCAAAAATTTTGGAAATTATATATAACACATGATAATTTTCATATCTAGAGGGGGGGTAAGGGCTACTAATAAACTGAAATCAGGTGATAAAAGTAGACACCCTAAAGACTCAAAGAAAGTTCATGGTCGCATAGTACTTATATTATGATTACCCATATTTACATTTATCTAGTGCTTTCATATATGTTCGCCCGGTACTTCCATACATGTTTACTCGGTGCTTCTATATATACTCGCCTGGTGTTTCTATACATATTTGCCTGGTGCTTCTAGAATACGTTTGCTCGATGCTTTCATTAAACGTTCAATCAGTGCTTTAGCAAAACCTAAAAAAGTTAATAACCAAAACAATAACAAAAAAAAAAAAGAAACAAGAACAAAAAACTTAATCTTACCTACTTGAAACACCACAAACATGTTTTTTGGTATAATTCATGCTCAGTGAAGCCTTAAAACCTTAAGAAAGAAAAAGCAAAATTAGTACCAAAATTAAAAAACAGAGAAAAAGCAAAATGTAAAGAAAAAAATTTAATATTTTATCGAAAATACTGCACAAACACCTGCTTAGTATTGATTCACATCTGGCAAAGTTTAAAAACTTTAAGAAAGAAGTTAGTAACAAAACTAACAAGAAAAATAAAAAACAAAAAAAAAATCTTATCCAAAACACTATGCACTTTACCTAGTGTGGATTCATGTTTAGCAAAGTCTAAAAACCTCAAGAAAAAAAACTAAAATTAATAATAAGGCTAACAAAATAGGAAAAAACAAACAAAAAAAAATTAATATCTTATACTTCACGTCCAAAAACCTCCAAAAAAGAAAACTAATGTAAGAAAACTGATATTCTCTAAGAAAAAAAGCTGATGTTTTTAAAAAAGAAAACTGATATTCTCTAAAAAAAACCTGAAATTAGTAATCAGACAAACAAGAAAAAAAAACCAAAAAAAAAATTAAAATCATACTTTATGTCTGAAATTAGTAATCAGACAAACAAGAAAAAAAACCAAAAAAAAATTAAAATCATACTTTATGTTTAAAAACTTCCAAGAAAAAAATTGTCGTAAAAACTGACGTTCTTTAAGAAAAAAGCCAACAAGAAAACTAATATTCTTCAAAAAAGAATCCTAGATTAGTAACCAGACAAACAAGCAAAAAAAAAAGAAAAACAAAAAAAAATTAATATCTTATCTAAAAAGCCACATACACATTTGCCTAGCACTAAGCAGCATCTGGCAAATTCTAAAAAGAAAAAAAAGATTAGTAAAACAAGACAATTTACAACTAAAGCAAAAAAAGGAAATAATATACTTAAAAAGCCATTTAAAAACCTTTGCTGATACTAATTTATGCCAAAAAAGAATAGAATTAGTACAAGAAAAAAAAAAGTGAAATAAAAAAAAAATAGAGTATCTTATCTGAAATATCATTTTGGTATTTCGCTTCCTCAAGACTACAAATCCAAAAAAAAAAAAAATGAATTTCTAAATTAAAAAAAAACAACTAAAATTTACATTAGCGAATTATATAAATATAATCTTACGTAAGTTATTACGACCCGAAAACTTGCGCAAGAATTACGAATCAACGCGAAATATTTCGCAATTTTTAATTACGGAATATTATGAAATACATACATAAAAAATTACACAATATTACATCGCAATAATTCAAAATAAATCACAACAATGCGCATTTAAATACCCCCTGACGAGAACTATCGATAAAAATAGTAATGGGTAATAATCAGTTAATTAATACTATTATTTTTAAACATTTTACAGGTTTTCACAATATTTCGCACAGTTTCGCAATTTAATATAAAATTTTTATTTTTTTATTTATTATTATATATTATATTTTACATTTATTAAATATACATTTTTAATTAATATTACATACTTTATTATATATTACATATTATTTCTACATTATTACAAATATTTTAAACTACTTTCACACTTCGTCGCATCTAATTCTATCACTATATACAAAAAACTAGCTCTATACACTTATTTTTGCTCACTTCACAGTTAGTTATTATCTTCGCTTTTTTGTTTTTGAAAGTGTCAGAAGTCATTGTTGGAATGCGCAAGGTTTCAAAAAGTTGTTGTTTTTCTCGCAAAGTGCTGAAATAAAATAAATTATGTAATAAAAAAAAATTTAAAAATAAACCAAAAAAACAAAAACAAAAAACATGAAACAAAAAAAAAATTGAAGCGAATCCTTGAAAGAACTTGCAAAACTTGCAAAAATTAGCAAAAACTTGCGCCCATTTCTCTAAAGAAGCGTTCTTGAAAATTTAGAAATTGCTTGGGGTGTGTTCTTGAAAGTGTCAGAAGTCGTCGTTGAAATGCGCAAGGTTTTGAAAAGTTGTTGTTTTTTAAACAAAGTGCCGAAATAAAATAAATTAATAAAAAAAATTTAAAAATAAACCAAAAAAAACAAAAACAAAAAACATGAAACAAAAAAAAATAAAGCAAAACCTTGCAAGAACTTGCAAAAATTAGCAAAAACTTGTGAAAACTTGTACCTATTTTTCTAAAAAAACCTTCTTGAAAATTTAGGAAGTCGTCGTTGGAATGCGCAAGGTTTCGAAATGTTGTTGTTTTTCTCGTGCTGAAATAAAATAAATTAATAAAAAAAATTTAAAAATAAACCAAAAAAAACAAAAACAAAAACCACGAAACAAAAAAAAAATGAAATGAAACCTTGCAAGAACTTGCAAAAACTTGCAAAAATTTGCAAAAATTTGTGAAAACTTGTACCCATTTTTCTAAAAAAGCGTTCTTGAAAATTTAGAAATTTCTAGAAGTGTGTTCTTGAAAGTGTTGGAAGTCGTAGTTGGCATGTGCAATGGTTCGAAAAGTTTTGTTTTCTCACAAAGTGCCAAAATAAAATAAATTAATAAAAAAATTTTAAAAATAAACCAAAAAAAACAAAAACAAAAATCATGAAACGAAAAAATAAATGAAACGAAACCTTGCAAGAACTTGCAAAAACTTGCAAAAACTTGTGAAAACTTGCGAAAACTTGCGCTCATTTCTCTAAAGAAGCGTTCTTGAAAGTTTAAAAATTGCTAGAGGTTTGTCTTGAAAGTGTCAGAAGTCGTAGTTGGTTTGTGCAAGGTTTCGAAAAGTTGGGTGTTTTTCTTGTAAAGTGCCGAAATAATAAAAAAATTAAAAAATAAATAAATAAAAAAAAATGGAAAAAAAACAAATGAAAACAAAAAAAACGAATGAAACAAAAATAAAAAACAAAAAAGTGAAAAAAAACAAAATAGAAGATTTAATTATAAACAAAAGATCTAATCTGATCTTGTAGTACAGAATTTGAACATCAACAAACTATTTCGAACTATTCCGAAAAATTAGTCTAATATGCGATCCAGGTTACAGATCTACTGATCTAACTTGGTTTCCTAGTCCTAAAATATTTTGAAAGGGTTCGAAATATTTCGTAATATATTTCGAAATATTTCAAAATTACTTTCGTAATATTTCTAAAATTTGATATTTTGAAATATTTCGAAATATATTATGTAATATTTTGCTTATACGTAAGATTATGCTATTATAAATTTGCTGATGTAGATCAAATTGGATTAAGAGAATTAACCTCTAATTCGGCTTACTCTATTTATATGATTATTAATTTTTAATATAATTGCCCAATCATATAAGGGTCATTATAGCAATGAGTCGTATTTATAATTTTTTATTTAAACCAATCATGAATTTATTTAATATTATTAAAAAAAACAAACTAAAAAACACCCTGTGAATTATGCACGGGTTTACAGCTAGTAAATAAATAAAATTTTATATTAAATTGCAAAAACTTGAAAATATTGTATATTTAATAATTTAAAATAATATAGTAATAATAAATAAAAAAAATAAAATTTTATATTAAATTGCGAAAACTTGCGAAAACCTGTAAAATGTTCAAAAAGCATGATTATGTGAATATAATAATTATTAATTGATATCATATTAGCTATATATCGATTAATATTTATATTAGATATATATCAATTACTATCACTATCGATAAAATCAGCAGGGGTGATGGGTATTGATATACATCTTACTGATTAGTAATCATTACATATCTATATATAAACTTTGCTGATGTAGATAAAAAACTGTTTTATGATTGGTCAACTACCTCATGATCAGACCCATGCATTTCTGAAAAATACGAAAGCTCTTCCTGCTATTCTTGATATCTATATATAAAAGCTTTTCTAACTGCATCAAAAAGATAACCTTAACTATAACTAAATTTTACTCCGCTTTAACCAACCTTTATTAACACCAGATAGCTTAAGTAACTAGCAAGAATAAGATTATTACTAAAGTTCTGGAATTAAGCTATAAAACTGGATTGATATCTTACTATACATGAAACAACAATTAAATCTAACAATTTTTTTCAAATTCTTTTGCTTAATTATAATAGTTTGATAGAAAGTTCTCTTTGGAAGCATATTAATATATAAATAAGATAAATAATAATTAGTTAAGCAATATAAAAATATATATATAAATGAAAGTTTAATAAGTTATATAAAAAAAATAATTTGTATAATAGCTTAGTAAGTTATATAAAAGAATATTTTGAGCAAAGGTTTAATTTGTAATTTGAGCAAGGATTTAGTAAATTATATAAAAAATAACTTAAGTGAAAGTTTAATAAGTAATTTGAGCAAAGGTTTAGTAAGGGGAGTAACAAAAATCAGGTGATTTTTTAGGGGGGGAGGGGGTAAAAAAAGTTGAAATTATATATAAGAACCTGACTATTTATATATTAAGAAAGAGGGAGGGGGTAGGCCTCTGATAAAAAATAATCAGGTGATTAATGACACTGCCCTAAGCAATTTGAGCAAAGGTTTAGTAAGTAATTTGAGTAAAGGCTTAGTAAAGTAATTTAAACAAAGGTTCAGTAAGTTATATAAAAAAAAATAATTTGAGTATAGTATTTATTTTTATTGGCTAATTACATAGTATGATGCAAAACTTACATTTTTGAGACTCCTGCACTCAGTGTTGTCATGGGACACAGACGCGGACAGCGGACAGTCCGGGACGGGACGTCCGTGACATGTCCGCCCTGAATTTTTTTTGTCCCGGACATTCGGTGAATCAACACGTAATCACCAACCAATAAAATTCGTTGTATCCATCGTAAATTATTATCATTTTTTACAAAACGCAAACCAAGGGTCTGTATATTTCTGCAATTTGATTGGTTTTACCCAGCGGACATGTCCCGGACATAGTAGGGACAAAGTTAAAAATTAGTGGGACATTGTTCGCGAACAATATCGTGTTGGGACATTATTGCGGACATGNTATAAGAACCTGACTATTTATATATTAAGAAAGAGGGAGGGGGTAGGCCTCTGATAAAAAATAATCAGGTGATTAATGACACTGCCCTAAGCAATTTGAGCAAAGGTTTAGTAAGTAATTTGAGTAAAGGCTTAGTAAAGTAATTTAAACAAAGGTTCAGTAAGTTATATAAAAAAAAATAATTTGAGTATAGTATTTATTTTTATTGGCTAATTACATAGTATGATGCAAAACTTACATTTTTGAGACTCCTGCACTCAGTGTTGTCATGGGACACAGACGCGGACAGCGGACAGTCCGGGACGGGACGTCCGTGACATGTCCGCCCTGAATTTTTTTTGTCCCGGACATTCGGTGAATCAACACGTAATCACCAACCAATAAAATTCGTTGTATCCATCGTAAATTATTATCATTTTTTACAAAACGCAAACCAAGGGTCTGTATAATTCTGCAATTTGATTGGTAGTTTGTCCGCGAACAATATCGTGTTGGGACATTATTGCGGACATGTCCCGGACGTCCCGTCCCGGACTGTCCGTGTCCCTGTAAAATTGGCTGAACAATGTCTGTGTACAACACTGCCTGCACTTACCGGTACTTTTTTAATACTCCTAAATGTAACCAAAATTTATATACTTTTTTGATACAAAACTTATGTTTTTGTGACTCCTGCACTTACTTTTTTTATACATCTATAGTGCTAATAGCTTTAAACAACCCTCAATCATGACTTTTGTAAAAAGTCATGTAATATAAGTATATCCAATCAAAATGTGCGGTTTGTTTTTTTTTTTTTTTTTTTTTTTAAAGAACTTTTTCTTTTTTTTTTTTTTGGTTTTTTTTTTTTTTTTTTTTTTTTTTTTTTTTTTTTTTTTAGAAAGAGACTTTTTTTTAGGGAGAAACTTTTTTTTTTAAAAAAGAGTCTTTTTTTTTGAGACCAAAATTTTTTGTAACAACCAAAAAGAAGTATCACGTGACCATAATTCTGCATTCTGATTGGGTTAAATTAAAAACATATACATTCACATTTTTACAATTTATTATTAATAAATTGTCAATTTTTAAAAGGCTACTGCTTTACTAGTTTAGCTTTAAATTGAAATCTAAACCACAAGTTTTATTCTTAGAACATAAAGAACAAAACTTGTGGATTAGTTTTATATTTTATAAATTTTTAAAAGAGGAGTGGTATTTTTTGTAAAGCTATTTTTTATGGAGATTTAAAGCCACTGGCACCATAGCACTTGCTTCCTAAATATACTTTAAAAATTTTTTTTTTTTTAATATTAAGGTGACCACTTAGGTACCCTAGCACTTTATTGATCCAAACGGGTTGGCCCGGTCAATATGACTGTGCCACATATTACATTTGTATAACAAGAGTACAACTAGCCACACGTACAACTTTTGGTTGTCTAATTTAAGTAGTCCGCCTGAAGGTTCTACACTAGATGCCATACCTGCAACCCAGCTAGGGGATTGCCTATTTAAACTCTCTGGCTTCTACCCATGTTCAATGTTCCTCTCAATATACCCTTTCACGAGTAATTCGCTGTGAAAGTACCCTGAGGCTTTAGCCAAACACCTATTGGAAGGCATTTGCCTCTGTAGTAAACCTAGTAGAGTGATACCTGTCCCCCACAGGTATTCACCTACACTTTCGGTAACTTACGCATTCACCGAGGCAAACAACTTGCAGTCAGGGGGTTACCCTGCAACCGCTACCATTACCTACTACTGCCCTTGCGAAGTTCACTAGACCCCAGTACCCGGTCAGTCACTCTTTGGATCCTTTTCCCTAGTTATCCCAGACTACCAATCCAGTTGGCCCGGAAGGATTGGTCTGCCAGGCTTTAGGTGCCTAAGGTCTCCCTTTCCTTGGTTTATGCTTCTATAACACATGACCTTTTCCTCTGGTTTCTCCGGCGGCCAGGTTGGTGGGCCCCCTTTGCTATAGAGGCTCTTGCCCGTCCAGTTTTCCGGTCAGTCACCGCTAAGATCCTTTTCCCCCGTACCATCGAAAGTCTAGCTACCTCTCCACTCGGGACCTGCCAAATGGGTTTCTGTTTCTCCGGTTCCTTGGATTTGTCTGTGTAATGAGACACAATTTCGCCCGAAAGCTCCCATTCAAGATGGTAACCAAGGACTACAGGTAGTGTACCCAACCGATTGACAAGACACAGTTACCGGAACACAGGTTTATTTTTCAAAAGCGTCGCCAGTAGGATTTGAACTCTAGACCTGCCACTTGGGGGTGACAACTTACCAACTTCCCTAAGTCGCCACACCCTTTACTCTAAAATTTATATACTTTTTTGATTTTATCTTCATATGATAATCAATACAACAAATAGCAATTTGATGTAGTGTAATACAATCTTGAAAATTCAAAACAAAGCTAAAGTATTCATTTTAAATAGAGGTCTGACTTGTTCAAAAAATAAGTATTTGAATATTTATTCATTCAATTTTTTATTATTCGAATATTTGTTCAAAAATTTGAATGAATATTTGAATATTTACTGAATATTCATTGAATATTAAATATATTTCAATTTTAAAAAATTATATAACTATTTCATTTAAATTAGCCAATAAAATTGCAAATAAATTATTAAAAAGAATTTAATAATTTGCACATGTATGCTGTAGTGCAACTCATATAATTTGGTGTAATGTGAAAATCAAAACAACCAAAATAACCATTTTTTTTTGCTTGTTAGAGTTAGGTAAGGTTAGAATAATGTATAGATGAAAAAAAGGATTTTATAGTAAAATTTTGCAAGGAATTTTTTTTGTTAAAGCATAAAAAGTGGTTTCATAAGCAAAATTATGAGCCACAAGCAATTTTTTAAAAAATTGCTATTTTTTCTCAATTTTACATTATACATTATCCTACGATCTGATTGGTTTATCAGATGGGTGCGTTATAATGCATATGTGCTAAATTACATAAGAGACATGTCAAATATTAGCTGAGATCAGTTTACTATAGAGCCCATCCCCCTTCTCCCCTCCTGAGAAATTTAGTTATTCTGATTGGTTATATGAGGACCCCGAACAATCTATGTGAGATCATAGTTGAAAAATAGCTAATAGAGTGCCATTTTTTAAAAAAGGTTATATTTGAAAAGTAGGTATTGGAGAAAAAGGTTATATTTGAAAATGGGTAATAGGTAAAATAAGTATATTTGAAAGAATAGTAATGGGAAAATTTTTATAAATGTTATATTTGAAATGTGCTAATGAAAAATTGGGCTATAATAATAACCCGGCAGGTAAAAAGGAGAGAGGGGTAAGAGGGTGAGAGGGGTAAAAGGGTGAGAGGGGTAAAAGAGTGAGAGGGGTAAAAGGGTGAGAGGGGTAAAAGGGTGAGAGAGGTAAAAGGGTGAGAGGGTTAAAAGGGAGAGAGAGATAAAAGGGAGAGAGGGGTAAAAGAGAGAGAGGGGTAAAAGGGTGAGAGGGTAAAAGGGTGAGAGGAGTAAAAGGGTGAGAGGGGTAAAAGGGTGAGAGGGGTAAAAGGGTGA
>QKWP01000035.1:46965-139607 GCA_003550325.1 Gigaspora rosea
TTTTTTTTTTAGAGAACATTATATTTCAAAAAAAGGTAAAATTCGGTAAAAGTTTTATCTAATGTTTGAAATATAGCTTATATTACCAAAACAAAACTGCTAACCAAAAAAATTTTTACTATGATGCTCAAATATAACCTTACATAGATTGTTCGGGGTCCTGTTATATGTGTATATTTAGACCTAGAAGCCCAACCATTAAAAGTTACTTTCCTAGCTAACCCGAGATTTTGTCTACCTCCCCCTACCCTACAATATTAGCTAATATTTGACACTTCTCTAAACCTATTAAAAAATAAAATAAATTATAAAATTATATATATATATATATTCAATAAATATTTAATAAATATATTCAGTGAAATTTTAAATATTTGAATATTTATTCAGTAAAAAATTATATATTCGAATATTCAAATATTCAGTAAATATTCAATGAATACTATTCATTGAATTAGACCTCTAGTTTTAAACCCACTAGGGTCTAGACACTTTTGCAATAATGTAACATAGCACATGAGAATTAACCAATCGGAGAACATAAATTTTGATCATTCCAGATCAGTCTGATATCAAAACAAAACACATGTACAAGAAGAAAAAAAGAGAAAAGAGTGAAAATACTCGAAAACTAATACTTAAATCAGCCTTAAAAACTATATAAAAATGTTTGGAATATGATTTTACATATAGATAGTGATCTTTTAAGGATATATCCATGAACCCTAACTCTAACAACTTTATTAAAGGTCTAATACTTTTGCAGTAATATGGCATGTGCATGAGAATTAACCAATTAGAGAATGTAAATTTTGATTGTCCCAGATCAGTCTGACTAGAGATTATACTCGGGTAGAACTTGCAATTGTGTGATATAGTAATTTATCCAGATATTTAGGTAATTTAATAGTAATCCGGTAGATGTTTCCCACTAGGTACAATCTCTAAGTCTGACATCAAAACAAAACACGTGTACAAGAAGAAAAAAAGTGAAAGGAGCGAAAATACTCGAAAACTAGTATTTAAATTAACTTTAAAAACTATATAAAAAGGGTTTTCTAAATATCTCTAGCTAGAGATATATAGTTTATATATCTTTGGCCTTTGACCAATCAAAGAATGGAAAGATCACATGATTAAAATGTTCAGATTGCCGATACAAAATTGGCTGTGCATCACAGAGCCAGACTAATAAGTATAGATCATTTGATCTGGTTTTTTTATTTTTTTTTATTTGTTTTTGTTTACTTGCCTTCGCTTCCTTTGCTTTACTAACTGATTTTTGTATTTTTTATTCATTTATTTAGCTTGTTATCCCTCATCGTGCTGTTATAGTTGGTATCGTAGTTGGTATAATTGTTGGTGTTGTCATTGGTGTTGTCAATGTTGGCATTAGATTTTTTCTGAATTTGGCAGTTTATATTTCTTTGCCGTTTTTGTGGATTAATCTTGCGTTCATAGATGTGGTTTTCGGGTGGTCTTATAGGTGGTCTTTTGTATTTTTCTGACATTTTTGCTGGTGGTCTTATAGATATGGAATCATCACTGTTCGTCGTTGGTGTTATTGTTGCTGGTGCCTCCTTTTCAGTACTTTTCATTGTTGATGTCATCGTTTATTGGTGCTTTTTTCGTCTTTGGTAAATCATTTTTGCTGTGTGCCGTATCATGTCATATATGCTAAAGGAAGATAAAATAGGCTTAGGGTTAGAGTTATAGTGTTAGTATTAGTATTAGTTATATGGGGGTGAGTCAGTAGAAAAGGGACAAATGATTTTTAGTAAAATTTTTTTAATTTTTAAATTAAAATATCTTGACTAGTGATGCCACTGAAATTGATTTTTAAAAAAGGCCTATTTCGTCTTCATTAGAGAAAATTAAAATTTTTTATAAGGAAGAGCAAATAAAATTTATATAAATATGTTCCTTATAATTTCGTCTATTCGTCTTTTAAGTAAAATAGGTCAAAAACAATTTCGTTTTCAAATTTTAATTTCGGGTTTTAGAACCTGAAATAATTTCGTCCTCATGTATAATCTTGACAACTATTTAATCAAATTTGCTAAATTTTTTTTATTTTAATCTTGAAATTATATAGAATTAAAATAAAAAAAATTTTATTAAATTTATTAAGATAGTTGTTAAAATATTTAAGCTTAAAGTCAAGAAAACTTTTACTTAGAAAAAATTTGTCCCTTTTCTACTGACTTACCCCTATATGGGGTTTAGTGTTAGTGTTAGTATTAGAGTTAGTTATTTAGAGTTTAATGTTAGTTAGTATTAGTGTTAGTTATATGGGTTTAGTATTAGGATTAAGTTAGATAGTAATATAGTAACTTTTAGGCAAGAAACTATATCACTTGACTTAATATGTAAGAGAGTAAGAAATGTATATAATATAAAGGAAATCACCAATAAAATAAAATAAATCCAAGAATTATAATACTAAAGAGAAGGATATATTGACAAAGAATAAAAGAGAATAATTAGAGATGGGCAAAATACAAAATTTTCATTTTAGCATGCACATGCGCATGCATTTTTTGCATGCATGCATGCATGTTTTGACCAAAGTTATGATTTAATTTCTTAATGCTGGCCAGAATTAATTGCATGCATGCATGCAGTCATACGCATGGTGCCCATCTCTAAGAATAATTATCCAATCAGTTTAAATAACAAACAAAATAAAAGAACCACTCAGACCACATGGCTGAAATATGATTGGTTGTTGGGAGAAGTTGGCAGTAATTTTCACAGTAATTTGGGCAGCGAAAATTAAATTCCGAAAAGGTCTGATGTAGAAAATGAATGAACCTAAATTACGAGCATGGTCGAGTAAAGTATTCAATGTGTCCGAAAAATACATATAGTATACAATAATAAAAAATCACATAATCGATCACATAATTTTAAATTTATTTTGTATCTATCGCATAATCAATCTTAGTTCGCCCGCATAATTTACCTTATCGCATCGCATAATCCTGGACACCCTAGTCTAGACACTTTTGCAGTAACGTGACTATCACGTGGTATGGCATATTTGGATTAACTTTTTGGCTTTATAGTTAGGAGAGTAACAAAAATCAAGTAATTTTTTAGGGAGGGGGGTGGTAAAAAAAGTTGAAATTATATATAAGAACCTGACTATTTATATATTAAGGAAGAGGGAGGGGGTAGGCCTCTGATAAAAAATAATCAGGTGATTAATGACACTGTCATTAAGGTTATGGTTAGGGTTTGTAGATATAGCCTTAGAGGGTTACTATTTGTATATAAAATCGCGTTCTGAACATTTTTATATAGTTTTTAAGGCCAATTTAAACACTAGTTTTCAAGTATTTTCACTTTTTTCTCTTTTTTTCTTCTTGTATATGTGTTTTGTTTTGATGACGGACTGATCCGGGACGATCAAAATTTATGTTTTCTGATTGGTTAATTCTCATGCGCCATGTCACGTTACTGCAAAAGTGTTTAGATCTACCCTAGTATCGCCATCAAAATTTTCACCCCTACGTGACTTATGTAGTACAACTGTCGATCAATATAAAAGTATTGTTAATGCAGTATTGAGCTGCGTTCTTTTATGAGTTGCTAACGAAGTGGTGTTCTACTTGAGTTATTAACAAGGGGGATGTTGGTGAAGGAAGAAAGAGGAGGTTTTTAGATTGGATTATATTTTTACGATTTAAGCGGTTGATTAAAGGAAATAAGTGACTAGTGCAATACGATTTTAACAATTTAAAGAAAGTTCAAAAAAAAGAAAAGAAATTTAGGTTTGTATATACTTTTAGCTATTTCTTTTTTTATAAATGTTAGTCAATTCTTAAATTAAATTTAAATCAAAAAAAAAATCAGTCAAATATTTCGCAAGATGGCTTGAAAAAGTTTTTTTTTTAAAGAAGAAGTGGTTCAGGTTGGCTTGTACTTTTACATTGATTTTTTTGTTTGTTAATAATTGATTCTTATTTTGATTTTTCATCAAAAAAATAAGCAATCATTCAAGATAATTCAGGGAAGGGACAGGAAGGGATTTTTTTTTTTAAGAGAAAAATTTAGATTTGTTGTATTTTATATTATATTAATAGTGATTAATCAAAAAAATAAGTGATCATTCAAGATTTTTTTCTTATATAATTTAGAAAAGGGACGGGAAAGACTTTTTTTAACAAAAAGATTAGGTTTGTTATATACTTTTATATAGTACTATTATTTAAAAAAAATATTGATCGATTCTTATTCTAATCAAAAGAAATTATTCTTTAGGTTGGTTTATATTCTTATGTTGATTATTTTTGAGAATATTGCCAAATTCAATTTTTTTTTAAAAGCATATTTTACAATACGATTTAAGGCATACGTACTAGCAAGCATTTTTATAATAAAATTTGGAATAAAGTTTTTTTTCTTGAAAAGTTTTTTTTAATTTAAAAAAAAAAAATAAATTAGGTTAGTTTATATTTTTATTCAATTTTGCTATTAAAAATATTAACTGATTTTTATTCTAATTAAAAATAGACGAATTGTGGGGAGTTTTTTTTCTATTTCTCTTAAGTGACAAGCAATAATATAAGAGATTAATTGCAAATATGAATTATATTGAAGAAAATAATAGTAATAATAAGGAAAATTATTGTAGTAGATGCGACAATTTTCATTCTCCAGAATCATTTATTACCAATAAAAAGACCTATCGCACCTGCAATAAATGTCGTACTCAGAAT
This sequence comes from Gigaspora rosea, assembly GCA_003550325.1. Taxonomy (NCBI): domain Eukaryota; kingdom Fungi; phylum Glomeromycota; class Glomeromycetes; order Diversisporales; family Gigasporaceae; genus Gigaspora; species Gigaspora rosea. Next base: position 51,690 of record QKWP01000035.1, read on the forward strand.
AAAATCTATAAGCAAGTCAAGAATAATGAACAATCGCCTGATAACTTAATTGAGATTCATGATCTTAGTGATGTTATTTCACAAGAATTTGAATCTGTTGAAAATTCTATTGATAATGCGGAAGATAAGAAAAATCGAAATGATGTAGAATTTACCTTTTCTTGTAGTATTAATATTAATGAATTAGAAGGCAATTCTAAAGAAAAAGCAAGCAAAATTATAGAAATTATATCTGATGTAGATGAATATAAATGGATGTAAGTTATATGTTTTATAAATCTTTTCTAAGTATTTATTATTCAGTATATTGCTATATTAACTTAATTATTTAATAACAATTTTAAAATATCATAATTCATATAATGCTAAAAAGTCTTCATCAATAGTTTATTACTATTACTGTTCTCAAAGAGATTGCATGATTGAAAAACCAAAGAAATATTCTGATTATAGCAAGCATCGTGATAAACTATCCATGATTCATTTTTCTTGTGAAGGTCATATAAAAATTACCATTTATCAAGATCTATTAATATCTGATATTAATATGCGATATAAGTTACATTCAATACGACAAGATGTTTCAATTTCAAATGAAATAAAAGATTTTATTGCAAATAACATTGATTTACTTCCCCGTGAAATTTACAAAAGGCTTATTGATCATAATTTAAGTATTAATATTCGTCAAAAACAGATATATTACTGGTGGAACGAACTTGGTAAAAGTCAATATAAACGTGATAATGACGCATTTTTTTCAGCCCAAAAATGGCTTAATGAAAAGTCTTATGAAATTATTTTTCAATCTGAATCTCCAAAAGCCTTGGGATTTTTAACTAAAATATGGAATACAGTACAAGACTTGCGACTTAAAATTCAGGAAATTGGAGTTGACTCTACATATAAAGAAATTTATTTATTTATTTAATTATTTATCGTATTGTAAAAATATAAATAAAAAAATAAATTAACCAATATAATATTATTCATTTATTCTAAATTTAGATAATACCAATAATTTAAGATTTGAACTATATGTAGTACATGCTGAAATTGATGGATCAGGTTTTTCGTTAGCGTATTTGTTTTTAGATAATGATGGTAATTGTGGCAATGGTATTCAAACTGGTGTTATTATAGATTTCTTATTGCAGTTAAAGATGCGTGGGCTTGAGCCAAAGTTTTTTTTATCTGATAAAGATTTTTTACAAATCTCTGCTGCTAAACATGTATGGAAGGATATTAAGATTCAATTGTGTCTTTGGCACATAAAAAGAGCAGTAGGAACTAGATTAGCAAACAACAAAAAGCCTCAAAATATCAATTATAATGGTATAGTAGCGCAACAATACTTTCCCTTTATTGATCCATTATTTCGACCAAATTTGAATGATAATAAAATTCAATTTTGTTCTAAAGAATTACGACCAACAGTATGGAATATTATGAACAAGCACCTACATTTACATCCACTTATTCCAACTGCTGATGGTCAATTTTTTTTATCAATCGAAATCTGGACTATGGGAGTACAAGAAATCTATAATTTTTGTCATCAGAATTCTTTACCATGGCTTTGGATCTATATGTGGAATGAATGGTATTGCCCTGAACGTTGGGCTTTATGGTTTCGGAGTGGATGTGAAAATAAGCTTTCTATTTTTAAAACTAATATGTTCGTTGAAGCTCATTAGAAGGTGTTGAAACGAGATTTTTTGTACAAATTTTTTTGTCCACGTTTAGATTTGGTAATATTTATCATTATGGAGAAATAATACCAAGTCAACAACAAAAATTTGATCAAATCTTTGTAGCTAAACAAGAAGTTTCAGAGTGGCGAAAAATATTTAAAAAAGAGTGGAAAAATCTTGCAAATCTAACTATTAATAATACATATATAACTGATATTAATAAATAGATTTGTGGATGTTCTGCATTCTTGACTAGTCGGTTTTTAATATGCAAGCATCTAATACAACAAAGAGATGAAGTAACTGTACAATTCTTTAATCAAGTTCGTCGTAATCACCAGTATCCCTTTATTGATACTTCATCTTTAAATGATAATGTTGAATACATAGCATTAATAAATAATGATAATGTTGAACAATCTATAACAAGTTATCAAAATATTGATGATTCACAAGCTTGTGACAAATTATATGCTCAGCTTATAGAAGTAACAGAAAAAACTCTTGAAATTCTCAAAGATTAACAGGATAAAAAAAACTACAAATGGGCAAAATCTGTTAAACAAAATTTTAACTCATTAGAACAAATGACATCTGAAATTGCTTCACTCAAACGAAGAAATACAATGCCTTGCACATTTAAAGATCACTCACACAATACTTTATTTTTTAATTAAAAAATAAATCAATTGTAATGTGTCAAATAAATTGCTTTTATTCTAATAAAATAATATGCATTTAAATAGCTTTATTAAATCTATAAATTACATTTTAAATTTATATATTTATTTATCTATTGCTAAAATTTAACTTGTTAAAAAAGCTTTTATTTTATTGCTTTATATTGAAATATTAATATTATTGCGCAAAATAACATTTTAAAGTAATAATTAAGTTAACAAAGATTTTTAACATTAAAATATAGTTCGTATTGAAAAATAGAGCTCTTTAAATTTGATCAAATTAGAATAGCTAGTTGTTAAGAATATTTATTAAAAATTAAAAAAATTGGCTGTAGCTTCTTTTTAAAGACATCTAAACTTTGAACAATATTACTTAGCACTTGTCTGATCAAATCTGAGCAAAATTTTTTTATTTTAATTTTATGAATTTGTAAATAAAAAAAAAATTTTGATCGAATTTGATCAGGTAAGTGCTAATCTAAGTAATATTCGTTCAAAGTTGAGGCGTCTATAAAAAAAAGCTGCTGCCAAATTTTTTTTTAAACTTCAATAAATATTTTTTGACAACTAGCTATTCTAATTCGATCAATTTTTTTATTTTAATTCTATGAACTCATGGAATTAAAATAAAAAAAAATTCATCAAACCCAGATAGTTGGTTGTCGAGAAATCTTCATTTAAGTTTAAATAAAAAATTTATTGAAATGTTTTCTATCTTAAAACTTTTTTTAAAAATTTAAATGAAGATTTCTTGACACAAACTATCTAATTTGATGAATTTTTTTTCTGTTAATTAGTAGAATTAAAATAAAAAAAATTAATTGAATTTGAATAGTTAGTCATCAAGAAATATTTATTAAAATTAAAAAAAATTTGGCTGCAACTTTTCTTATAGGCACCTAAACTTTGAACGAAGATTACTTGGCACTTATCTGATCAAATTCGGTCAAAATTTTGTTATTTTAATTCTATGTATTAGTAGAACCAAAATAAAAAAATTTTGACCAAATTTGATCAGATAAGTGCCAAGTAATCTTCGTTCAAAGTTTAGGTACCTATAAAAGAAAAGCTGCGGCCAAGTTTTGTTTAGCTTTTAATGAATATTTCTTAACAACTAATTATTCAAATTCAATTAACTTTTTTTATTTTAATTCTACGAATTAACAGAATTAAAATAAAAAATTCATCAAATTTGGATAGTTGGGTGTCGGGTTATTTCTGTTAAAAGCTAAAAAAAAGAAAATTCGCCTGATTTTAGTATTTTCCTAAGATTTTTAAATGTTTTTAATCTTTTAGTGATGATTTCTTGACAACTACTAAACTAAAATCAATGAACTTTTTTTTATTTTAATTCTACAAATCGATAGGATTAAAATAAAAAAAATTTTTACCAAATTCTATCAAGTAGTTAACAAGGAAACATCACCAGAAGTTTTAAAAACTTTCGAATTTTTAATAGGATCTTCAAATATAAATACAGATCACGTGGGGTGAAAATTTTGAGGGCGATACTGGGGTATAGTGTCTAGATCTACCCCAGTATTGCCATCAAAATTCACTCTCACGTGATCAGTACCAAACTTCTTTCTAGTTCATTTATGCTAGGTTAGGGTTAGGGTAAGTGCTTAGTTAGGGTTTGGGTTTAGGTTGTCATATAGTAAAATCACTCAAGGAAAACTTTTTTTAGTTAAATAAAGTGGTTTTTTATGCAAACTTTTGAGAAATAAGCTTTTTTTGATAAAAGAGATGTTTTGCGACGTTTGTTTTGAATCTTTCTGATCGTGTTATGTTACACCAAATTATGATTTGTTATTGGCCAATAATCACGTGGGGCGAATTTTTGATGGGGTAGATAGTGTCTAGAATTGTTATATAGTAAAATCGCTCAAGGAAAACTTTTTTTAGTTAAAAAAAAGTGGTTTCTTATGCAAACTTTTGTGAAATAAGCTTTTTTAGACAGAAGAGACGTTTTGAGACGTTTGTTTTGAATTTTTCTGATCATATTACGTTACACCAAATTATGGTCTTTTATTGGCCAATAATCACGTGGGGTGAATTTTTGATGGCGATACTGGGTAGATTATATTCACAATCGTGTTTTTTCGTGTCTTTGTCTAAAATAGTCAGATCCCAGTCTAAAATAGATGAAAAGCCTAAAATAGTCAGATCTCATGATGCGAAAAGTTTACGCGTAACCATAATGTCATTTGTTTACTAGAATTCCTATAGGTCGAATGATTGTCATGTGATAATGTGTTTAACTTATTTATAAATCCACGATTTGGAATTTTTTGTAAAAAAAAAAAACCACTTTAACATGGATCCTTTAAAACAATAAGCGACGTTTTCAAACTACATTGCAACACTTATGTTGCAACCCTAAACACACTAGAAAATATAGCCTCCCGTTATGGCATTGACACTGGCATTGACACCAGCACTGACACTGGCATTGGCATTTTCCAAGCCGACACTGGCATTGGAATTCCCCAAGGCACTAGCACTGGTTATAAAAAAAAAACATTGTAATGTAAACGCGTCATGAAATTTAAAGACCTAACATGAGATGGTTGGTTAGGATTGGATAGAGCGGGGCTGGGGCTCTATCCGCAAATCTACGGTTAAGTTGCTTTTGACAACATAACCTCCCAAGGCATTCCCCAAGGCGACACTGGCATTGGAATTCCCCAAGGCACCAGCACTGGCATTGGATAAAGCGGCTATCTACGGTTTTTTGGAAATAAGACCTAACTTAAGGTTAGGATTGGATAGAGCGGGGTCGGGGCTCTATCTACGGTTTTTTGGAAATGAGACCTAACTTAAGGTTAGAATTGGATAGAGCGGGGTCGGGGCTCTATCTACGGTTTTTTGGTACGGTTTTTTGGAAATGAGACCTAACTTAAAAATGGTTAGATTGGATGAGATCTAGCATAAAAGGTTAGGATTGGATAGAGCGGGGTCGGGGCTCTATCTACGGTTTTTTGGAGATGAGACCTAACTTAAAAATGGTTAGATTGGATAAGATCTAACCTAGAAGGTTAGGATTGGATAGGGCGGGGTCGGGGCCCTATCTAAGGTTTTTGTAGGTTCCCTCCAGGAATGCTCTCTCGGTTCTCTCTAGAACAACGGTCCTCGTGGTCTTTTCTACAGAAGCAACAACAATAAACAAGTAGGGGCGAAAAACAAGACCTAACACAAGATGGTTGGTTAGGATTGGATAGAGCGGGGCTGGGGCTCTATCCACGGCACACAAAATATAAAAATATATATATATAATATAGGAGCGAAAACAAGACCTAACATAAGATGGTTGGTTAGGATTGGATAGAGCGGGGCTGGGGCTCTATCCACGGCACACAAAATATAAAAATATATATATATAATATAGGAGCGAAAACAAGACCTAACATAAGATGGTTGGTTAGGATTGGATAGAGCGGGGTTGGGACTCTATCTATCTTTTTTAAAAAAAAATTTTGACGATTATGAATTTTTTTTCTTTTTATTTAAAGTACTTTAGGAACGTAACGGTTCACCAACAAAAAATCATCATAAAAGCCATTTCTAGCTTCGAAAGAACGATCCTCAAGGATTTCACTTAAAAAAAAGGACACCTTTCTTGAAAGCCAAAAAAAAAAAGAGAGCTTATTGAAAGATAATAAGTATTATTATTTTTTTTTTTATCAATATAATTAATAACATTTAACAATCGATAATAATAAATTTAATATATTCAATAAAATTAGTGGTGTATAGCTATTATAAATAAAGATTATAATCTGACAACGATATTACAGTATTAATAATCAAACGTCTAAACTTGTATCTTTTATTAATGCGGTTTCATACTTCCTATAACATATTTTTTAAAAGTGGGAATTTTCAAATTACCTTATTATATGTATAAATGTTTAAGATCAAAATTTTCGAGAGTTTGAGTCAAATGATGCGACCGAACTTTGCTGAAATGTAAAATGACATGTAGCGTGAAATTATAACTTTCTTAACACAACCTAGATATAACCAAATTAATTCTACCATTAACTATAACAGATAATGAAATAGACTTGGCAAACATAAAATTCCGTTAAGAGAGTCCATTATATTGATAGTTAATGTATTATTATATTTTATTTGAAATTACTTTTGCCTAAAACATTTGTTGTAAAATGTAAATGCTAAAAAATTATATAGTACATAATATCTTGACGGCTGAAGTTCAATTGATAAATATTTAGTTTGTCGCTCATAATCATAAAAGAAATCCTAAATAATTGATTTCACTAAATAAATAAAAACATTGCAAGTTTCTGTTTTAGTCAGGAGTTTGTCCTTCTGGAGCTGGAAATTGTCCTTTTTTAGATGCATCCTCAAGTAATGTTCGTAATCTGGACATTGCAGCTGGCGAACTTGTTAACAATGACTTAACTTCTGAAGGCGGATTTTGAATATAACTTTTATAAACAACAGAAAATAATTTCAACGCATGATTATTATATGCACGAAAAAGACTCGAAGCCGTAATCTAAGTGATAAAAAATAATTAGATAAAATAATAATCCTAGCACAAATATGTAGGAAATGTTATTTAGTCACCTTTAGGCAGATATAAAGAAGCGATGGCGTAATTTTTTGTGGCCTCAAATTCATTAAACGTGCTAGATATGTCCAAGCATTATCAATGCCATATGGGTTTTTAAGATCTGCAAAACATGAAATAAAATAAATTATTAGCAATGGAACAAAATTTTATCATTAAATATAGGGGAAAGTCAGCAGAAAAGGGACGAATTTTTTTTCTAAATAAAATTTTTTTTGAACATTAATCAAGAAATTTTAATAGTTGTTAAATAAATATGATAAAATTTTTTATTTTAATTCTATATAATCATAAAATTAAAAAAAAAAAGTTTAGCATTATAGTGCTGAAATCACTAAGATATTTTAATTTAAATTTCAAAAAAAAAAAAAATTATACTAAAAATGATTTGTCCCTTTTTTACTGACACTCTGTATATTAATTGTTAAACGTACTAGGATATAAAGGTAATGTTTGCATTATTGCACAATATAGAGCTACAATTGCGCACATTCGATTAACATAGGCATCTTCATCCTCATTTGGCTTAAATGATAATTGTTTCTTATATTCCTCCAGACTTTGATTCTACAAAATGATCAAATATACCAATTATTTCTAATTTAAGACAAAAACAAAAAACAATTATATTGTATATATGCATATATATATGTGTGTGTATATATATGTGTGTGAATAACCTACAGCCTGACGGAAATAATAACGTGGTAAAACATATGGACATTTTTTAACGAGGCGGGTCATTAAAAACTCCATGAACTCTGTATGCTGCGTAGAAATCAACACACACAAATGGGCAAAAGGGAAAGCAGCAGATTCCTTAGATACTACATCAACTTCAGCATGTTTCTATAAAATTGGACATTAAAAAGGTTAATGGTTTAAATGATTTATTACGCTGTCACCATTATTGTACTGACCACTACACCTTTGGCAATATAATTAATTAAAAAATAGTAAACGTCCGAATTGTTTTTATGGTTTTTCAGCATTGTATCAAATTGAGAAGCCTGAAATAAATAAAATCACAGTAAAGGTTTAAAAAATTGCATTTAAAGTGATAAAATAAATATAAATATTACAATTTTGATAATTTCCGCACGGCCATTCGTAAGAATGTTTAATCCCAGTGTGATATTTTTTCTCGCTTCAGTAGTCGCAGATTTCAGCTGAGGATTTTTTGAAAATTTATCATGTATAGTTTTGAGCATATTGCGATAACGTTCTTCTTGGTTTAAAATTTCGTCCGAAACAAGATTTTTATTATTATTTTCAGTCACAGTTTTGGTATTATCTTGAACTTTCTTGGCGTTTTCCGCCGCTTTTAGAGCCTCTTCTTTTTTCCTCTTTTCTTCAGCCAATGCAGCCTCATGTGCCAGTTTTTGATTTTGTAATCTAAGTATTTCCTGTTTTCGTGCCTCTTCTTCCCTTTTTTTTCGATCTTCTTCAGCTTGTCTTTGCGCTTTAATCTTACGATCATATTCCTATTAAGAGCATTATGAATTAGATCGAAATACATAACATTTCGTTGCATAACTTACTTCAGCCATTTGCTTCCACTTAGCCTGTTCTAATTCAAACTGTCGTTTCCTTTCAAGCTTTTCTCTTTCACTAAGCATTATAATTCTTTTTTTGAGAAATTACGTTACTCAACAGAAGAAATTGTAAATCAAATATGAAATACTTACTACTTAGCAGTTACTTGTTCCCAGTATCTTTGCCATTCTTTATCAGCATTTAAACGCTTCTGTTCTGCTGCTTCATATTTTTTGTGTGCAATTGCTTTGGCTTTATAAGTTTCTTTTGCAAATTCAAGCTCTTCTTGTAATATGGCCTCCTAAAGTCAAAATTATTTGTAAGCCATTATAATGAATAAATCGTAAATTATAATTACTTACAACTAACCGATCATTTTTCCATTTAAATAATTCACTTTCATAGCGATCGTTTTCACAAGAAACGAAATCTAAATCTTCTTGTCTTACTGGTTTTGGCATTTTAACGTTAACGTTAACGAGTTAGAGCTCGGTTTTAAATGATAGGACCCGAATATATATAAATTTATTTAACCAATGACAGGACCCTCATTAAAAACTGATAATCAAGTTTTAACAGTTCAGCAGTCAAGTTCATTGATGATCTCATGTAAAATTAACCAATCAAATTATAAAAGAAAAATCTTAGGGACCTAAATCTACCAATTACACGTGATCGTAAGACACTTAAAGATTAGGGATGGTTGAACTTAAAAGAAATGTATGCATCATGATATTCTTAGACATGAAAGGAATTTCTCGTTTAATTATTCACAACATTATAATGAATTACACTACATTCGTACGTACGTACGTACGTACGTACGAAGAATCAGATCATTTCGTTAACAACACGTTTACGTGCTACACTAATTTGGATGATTAAGGACAGGAAGCTACAAATGTAAGATTTGAAAATTTTTCTAACCTTCAGTTTCCTGACATCTATTTGGTGTTACATCAAGTACCACCTAATCGAATTCAACCAACCTTTTTTTTTTTTTAAACGAATTTTACAAATTCATAGAATTCATTTAAAAATTTTTTTTGCCTAGTTGGATAAGGGATATTCTACTGTATTAGGAATTTGTTCAAATTTTTTAAAGAGAAAATAGATTTTGAACAAGAACTTGCCGATATAACCAGTTTGGTCGTGTAACAGTAATTTAGAGTTTCAAAAGAATTTGTGCGTCAAGATAAGGTCACACAAACCACAATTAACCAATAGCGATACTATCTAAAAATACTACATACTCTAATAATCCTAATAATCCTAATAATGAAAGGAGTAATTGGGGTTGTTAGTATTAGAACCCTCGAATTCAGAGTTTATTGTGATTGATAATTAATTCTCGACGGTATAAATTTTGAAACTATACCTTCTGCTCTATCAAGTGCTAAAGGTAATTTGACAATTGGCGAGGTAATTCTAAAACTTCCTGCTTAGCTTATAATCTATTTAAACTATGCGTTTTAAACTGTTAAAAAATGTTATTTTTTTATTTATTAATTTTTTTAGTCTTCCTAAGATGCTATCATTTTATAAATAATTTATTACATACTTTTGTAATTTTTATTTATTTATTTATTTTGTTATTTTTTGATCTTTTGCTAACACGCTTCCCTTTAACACAATCATTATAGGTCTAATCTTTTGCATTTGAATATTATCACACAAGTTTTAGTATTATTGTAGACACGATATATGACTTTGTTACATAGTAATTATTTGTATTTAGTTATGGTTTTACGAATGCACGAAAAAGATCATATTTAATGATATAGTAAATAAAATTTATTGCAACGGGAATACTTGTTAAGTATATAAAATGTATTTAAATATTTTAAATAAAACTTTAAAGATCAATATCGACATATATATTATCACTATACAGTGCGCGACATCTAATCACATAAAATACAAAAAACTTTCTATTATAGAAAGCTTTTTTAAAATAAATTAATGTTATAATATTATTTGCTTGAAAGGTATCTATATGATTTTAATATTTCAGCTCTATTAAATAGAATTAAATTGTTATTAATTATAAAATTCTAGTCAATCACTTCATTCTTAAGTTCTTGCTCTATATTCGACTTTCGTTTCGTTCTGTCACGAAATGATCAATGATCTACAAAAATTAACCAATCACAAAGAAAGCCCGCCATGATGGTTTTAACAGTTGAGCTCCTCTGACCATTTAGCAGATTTGAATCATCTTGGGATGATCTGTGCTCGTTTCATCTTTACAACGTACTGTACATACGCACAAAGGCGTACTTACCTACATTCTGTACATTACTTCCAACAAAGGGATACATAATCACATAATAGGAGATTTATATTCGAAAAATTATGATATATGAATTCTTTAATTAGAGATTTGGATTTTAATAAATCTGTTCGAAGTACATTTTAAGGGATGAATTGATTTTACTTCTGTGTATTTATATATTATGCTACCCACCGCACCCTAATTATAAATTAGTACAATCGGTTAGAGTGGTTAATTAAGTACACTCATTAGCACTGTTTAACATAATAATATTTGTCAGACACCAAATGCTACTCAACGAAAAAATTTATTGGTGAATAAAATTGATTGTAAGAAAATATATTATTTAATTTATTTACCAAAAAGGATAATTCAATGCAGATTACATAAGCTAAATAAAAACTTTATTTGGTTGGTTCTAACTTAGCCGACCGTTTTTGTTTTATCTAGCACAAACTTGAAATTTTTTACTTTCTCTCATACTGTATCTATTTTTTTTTTTTTTCTTCACTCTTTTACAAAACTAGCTCATTCCTTCTGGTAAGTTGGTTAAAGTTAATTTTTAATAATAAATCTTTAAATATTATTTATCTAATATTTATCTTATTTTACTGAAACTTTAAACAACTTACATTTCTACTATTATGCAGTTTAACCAAAAATTATTAAAGGTATGATAAGAATTTTTTATTCATTTTTATAAATAATACGGAGTTGTATAATCGATGGAAATATTTGGATTACACTATACCAAATTTCGCTTCGGAATAAATTAATCAGTTTATATATATACCTGACATTTAAACGTCTTTTTCATCAATTTGCAATTATAAAAATACATACATAATAGCACGATGCACAGACAAAAGCAACAATCAATGGCTGATATTAAACTTCGACGGTTAGTAGAACTTAACCAAAGACTTCGAGAAGATTTAGATCGTCCTCGGGTACGTGTTAGTGAAGCAAGTAATAGGTGTGTATTGTATTTAAATGTGTTTGAGATACACTTTCAAGCATAAATGCTAGTAACTAATGTTAACTTTTATCTATTCAAGCTTAATCTTATATTGTAGAAATACAAGAGATTTCTTAGTACCGTCTGTTTGGGGACCCGTCGATAGACGCGACGATCCTTATGCACCATCCGGTGGTGGTTGCATCTGTATCGTTATGTAAAAAAAAAAAAAAATTATGTTTAATATTTTACATATCGTGCTTCATTTTATCATTCCTTTTCCTCCTACGTTACAAAGTATCATTTTGTATCTTCTTTGTTAATAACATTAAGAGTGAACGGCGGCCACTTTTTTATCAACCAATCAAAATCGATCACGTGCATTTATTTAAAAATTTTTATTAGGTAAAGTCTCCGGACACCACCATTCGTGATTTCACACCTACCGATCAACATACAAAATGTACCATAGACTTTCTTTAGGGTATTTCATATCAATCTAATTACAACATAGTGCAGGTCACTAGTTAAGAGTTTTATAATAAATCTTTTGGCTATAATATATAATTATAAAAACATAGAATTTATAAGCTTTTAATCTCTTTTGTAATATTTACCTTTTTTTTCGGATCTGCACGCTATAAATAATCAATTATTATAAAACGCACCTATGGTGTTTTACACCTATTATTATGTTTTTATTATTTCTTTTTTTTATATATTTTCTAAATTTGTATACAAAATTTTTACCACAAATTTTTTCATATTAGGATTAGTATTTAGGTTAGAATTAGAGTTTCGAAAAGGTTTTTGAGAGCATAAAACATTTTTATCTAATATATTTTACATTAATTAATTAGTTAATTTTTGAGATAATGTATATATAGATGTAAAATACTATAGGTGCATTTTAGTAAAAGTTATAAATAATTATAAAAACATAGAATTTACTAAGCTTTTAATTTCTTTTGTAATATTTTAATTATATAAAAATATTTAATAAAAGTATCCTTGAGTTCAATATTAGAATTTTGTCTTTACTAATCAAAATATATTATGCTTTTACCAAGATATTTTTATTATATGATTTACAAACAAAATGCAGACTATATAGTAAGAGCAGTATTATTTGATTTTTTTTTTTATTAGAAGCCTATTTCTCTTTCATTTATTTAATATTATAATTATATATATTTTATATATATAATTTGACTTTAAACTTGATTTTTATTCAGAAATAGTATAAAATATTAATTATATTTTATATATAAATTGATATTTTTGGATTATATTATAAATAAATTGATATTTTTACAAATTTTTTCTATTGTATAATATACATAATTTTTAGTCAAAATTATAGAATTATATGGCTAGATATCAAGTAGTATTGTAAAGTTGTAGCTAGAATTTTGATATTAATAGCTAAAATTAAAAAAAAATATATTAGTTTTAAAAAAACCAAGTTGCTAATTAGCTTTATTATAGTGAGGTACTATATTATTATGAAATTTTAAAAATTTTTACAGATCAAAATATTAAACTAAAAATTAAAGAGAAAATTTATCAGTAATTATAAATCAAACCAGTGGTTTTAAACACCAGTATGCGGTGCAGGGACCTGCAAAAATTTGGATCCAAATTTTTCCAAATTTTTCCAAATTTTGGTACTTAATCCAAATTTTTCCAAATTTTGCCCCAAACGTCCAAATTTTGGCCAAATTTTTGATGAATTTTTCTGGTTTCATGTGATCTAACCAATAAAAATAAAGTATTTGGGAACCCGGAAAATCGTGGGCCCAAAGTTTTAGATAAAGTCTTGTCAAAAGCTTTAGGAATTGTGGCGCGTGTCTGTCAGGAAGTTTCGGAATTGAAATAAAATGATTTATATTCCAAATAATTCCAAATATATAAAATTTTTATCCAAATTTTATCCAAATTTTAGTCAATATTTAAATTTTTTATCCAAATTTATCCAAATTTTAGTCAATACCCAAATAAATTTTTGCAATTTGGCATCCAAATTATTGCAGGTCCCTGATGCGGTATAACATGAAGATCAATATCAAAAAAATAAACAAAAAAAATAAACAAAAGTTAAAGTTGATAAATGTTAAGTAAAGCAATAGTTAGGGTGAAGCATAGTATATAGTAAAATTTCGCAAGGGGTTTTTTTTTTTTAAAAAAAAAAAGGTGGCTTTATAGATAAAATTTTGAGTTAGAAGGTATTTTTTAAAAAAAAACAAACCAACAAAAATTTTATGTTACACCTGATCTTTACGTTGCACTGCATTTAAAAAATTTGATTGGTGAAACTCATTGTGGTGTTGAGCACCAGTGGTGTGATTTAGTAAAACCGAAATTTATATATGGCCACGGCTATATATAGCTAGTTATACAATCTATAGCTTATGTGGTCAATTTTCATTATTACAAATTTATCAATTACAATATTATTACAATATACAAAATTTATATAACTAATAAAAAAAAATTTTTTATTAAATTATATCGCATGTTACAAAGTACAATTTTAATATAAAACCTCACAATTCTAACTATTAAATCCTAATAATCAAGAAGTACAATTTTAATCTAAATTCCAACTACTTTAACCCTAAACCCTAATATAGAACACCACAACAATGCAACAAATTGCTTTACCAAGATATCAAAGAAAGTACAATTTTAATATAAAATCTTACAACTCTAACCGCTAAATCCCAACTATCAAATTTTAACCACGAAATATAAATTCCTAATTATTCTAACTCTAAACTTTAATACAGAATACTATAACAATGCAACAAACTGTTTCACCAAGACAACAAAGAAAGCAAGTCAAGTAATATTGAAAGCATTTTAATAACAATACTAAAACAATAAAAAGTGATGACCACCTAACCCTAACGATGTATTGATTCTATTAGCAACATTTTTATTCAAGACAGCATCAACAATATTTTTCATAGCACCAAAAAAAATTTAAAGCATTAGTAACACACTTATAAATCAAAAAAAAAGAACTATAAAAACTACAAGAACCAAAACAAATAGAATTATACTTTCTGTAATTTCCAAGAAAGTACAAAAATGTTTTTAATAACAACATGCTCACAAGTTAGAACAACAAAAGCCACAAATGTATAAAATTATACTTTTCAGAAATCTCAAAAAAACTAAAAATGTTCTTAATTACATTTAGAAAAAAAATCATTTAGTAACATGCTTATAATAGAATAAAAACTATGAATAAATGGAATTACATTTTTCAAAATTCCCAAGAATGGCTTTTATAATACTATAAACAAAGAACTGAACATGAAAATACCAGTAATGATAATAACAATGATATTAGAATGATAGTATAGTAACCTTATAACAACACTAGTACTGCAGTAACAACGATATCAGAATCGATGAAATTCTGTTATTTAAAAGAAAGAAAGAATTATTAAACATGTTAAACTAAAAGTAAAAAAATATACATTGTAGGCTTGTCCCTATATGTTGCATTTAAATAAAAAATCTGATAATTATTATCGATCATTAATTGTTTATATCCCAATTGTTGATCTGTAAAACTGGCCATGCATAACTAGCAGCTATATATATATTTTTCAAAATTAAATTATAAATTCTTTAAGTCTATATCTTTTGAATAAAAAAAGATTAAAAAATTTTATACTATAATGTTTCAAATAATTAAATTTAAGTAAAATTTTAGAGTATTATATTTTGACAAGTTTTTATTGTTATACAAAATTAATTAAAATAATAACTGCATAGTAAAAGTTGATTTTTTATTAAATCAATTGAATTTTAAAAGTATACAAAAATTATTTAGTATAACAAATTATATATAATTTCAAATTTTTATAATATTTTAAAAAATTTTAAGTTAGTTATTATTTCTAAATATAAAAATTAAATTATTAATTTAAGGGCTTTTTTAAATATCTCTGGCTAATAATATATAGCTTATATATCTCTAGCCTTTTTGGCCAATCAAAGAACAGAAAAATCATATGATTAAAATTCATATGTTGATCCAATTGCCAATACAAAATCAGATGCATATCGCCAGACCCAGATAGATAAGTATAGATTATTTTTGATCTGTTTTTTTTTTATTTGTTTTTTTTTCACTTACCTTTACTTTTTTTCACTTTCTTTACTTTTTTTAATTTCTTTAACTAATTTTTTTATTTTTATTTTTTATTCATTTATTTAGCTTGCCTTTCGTCATGCTGTCACTAACATTGCAATTGGTATCATTATTGATGTTGTCGTTAGATTTCCTTTGGGTTCAGCAATTTATATTTCTATAACTTGTCTTTCGTTTCTTTAATTTTCTTGCGTAGAGTGGTATGCATGTTTACTTGCGTTTGTCTGGCATTTTTTAAGTGCCTTGTGCATTTTTTCAGTATCTTTTGGAATGATTTGTATTTCCCAGAGTGGTCTTGTTTCGTCACTACTAATGTCGTCTGTTGGTGTCTCTTTTCGTTACTAGTATCGTCGTTCATAAGTGCTTTTTTCATCTTTTGGTAGGTCATTCTTTAGGCCTTTTTCATTGGTATGTTGTTCTTTGGTGCCTCTATTCGTCACTAGTTTTGTTATCTGTTGGAGCCTTTTTTCGTCACTGTGCTAGTGCACCTTTTCGTCACTTGCTAGTGTTTCTACTTTGTTATTTACTGATGTTATACCAAGTTGATTTTGGTTATGCCTGTTGTGTTATTTTGCTAGTACTGTGTTGTACTAGTATTAAGTCATTCTGTATATTGCTAGTGCTATGTGCCATATCATACTATATTTTGCTAAAGGTTGTTTAGATTGTGTTTAGAGTTAGAGTTAAAATTAAAAGATAGAGTGAACTTAGGGCTAGGGTTATATATAGGTATAGTGTAGTAGTAAGTTATGTAGTAGCTATATGGGTTTAGTGTTAGGGTTAGGATAGGACCTGGACATCTCTAATATATGTCATATTTTTTTTTAGCAAATTGATTCAAATTTGATCTAGCAAATTGAAGTTAATTTTAAAAAAGGGTCATAATTGAATATTTTGGCGAATTACTAAGATTTTACACATGTTATATTTTATTTTTAGCAATTTACCCACATTTTGTAAGAATTATTATAACAAGTTGAGTTGTGCTATGATGATTGATCCAGATATAACAAGTTATTAATGACTATACGGAGCAAAATTATAATCAATTATAATTGAAAATAAGTAAAAGTAGTTGTAACATGTAATCAGGCTTTAGTATCAATAGCAACTTGCATATGTATTACGATCATTGATTGTAATTGTATGTCAATAAACAAATACCGTAGTGCACTGACCAAAGTACCCTGGGTCTAATACAATCTAACCAAAAAAAAACTTATAAAATATCCGTGTGTCTCTTGATCAGTGACAGGTATCTTGCATATGGGGGTCTTTTGCTAGGGGTATTTTGTGTTGGGGGTATTATACACGACATATTTTAAGTAATACAAGTCGATATAAAAGAAAATCAATGAACTTCACTACGTACCGGTATGTACATACCTATATCTTCTTAAATTTCTTTAACTACTGGAACAAAGTAACGAAATATTACTGTTAGCTTGTGACCCTTGGGTCCAAATTAAATAAATAAATAAAATAAAATTAATAAATAAATAAATAAAATAAAAAACTATCGAAACCGAAGCATTTTCGCAGAAGGGAGCAAGGTATTAGCAGAAGCTCTCCGCAGTAACTCCGCCACCAGCAATTACCGGTAAACCGAGACAAACTCAATAACTGTACTAGCACAAACTATATACAAGAAATAGAATGGCCCGTGGAAACTTTAAAGCTCGACGTGCTCGAGTGACAAAAAAAAATAAAAGAGCATGGTCAGCACGCGAAAAACTAATGATAATTGCCTACTATGAAAAAGGGCATAGTAAACATTCGACTGCTAATGAATTTGGGATAGAAAGAAAGCAGCTTCGGGAATGGATAAGCAAAAAATCTGACCTTCTGAAAGTTGCGCCTTATATTCAAAAGTTGTAACCTGGGGCCCGGCCAAAATATCCTAAACTTGAAGCCGAATTAATTGAATAGTTTCGAGAAGCTCGATCTCAGCAAAAAACTGTAAGCCGGTATATGATTCAAGCCAAAGCTCGCACATTGTGTGCTACATCTCGTTATCAAGAAAAATATGGAGGAATACAAAATAATAAATTTTCACAAAAATGGGTAGACGGATTTATGTCTAGAAATAACTGGTAAATCGAAGACGGACTACTGTTGCCCAACATCTTCCTGAGAGTTATATTGAGGATCAAAATGAGTTTTTATCTCTTGTACTTTTTAAGCGGCGTAGATATGACTATTCTTTATCTTTAATCGATAACATGGATGAAACTGCAGTGTCTTTTAGTATGTCAAGTAACACCACAATTGAAGAACGAGGCACTAAAACTATATCAATTCTATCAACTGGGCATGAACGTTCAAATTTTACTGTTGTTCTCGCCTGAATGGCCGATGGTACTAAATTACCACCTCTAATTATCTTTAAATTAGTTAAAGTACCTCGTGAAAATTTTCCTAATGGTGTTATCGTACGTGCAAACCCTTCAGGATGGATGAACGAAAATGAGATGTTATGGTAGGTACAAAAACTTAGACGATTATAATGCATTCTATGGTTGAGACTAAAATTTATTTATCTTTAGGTGGGTAGAAAATATTTGGACCCAACGAGCACAATGTAGAAATAATCCGCGTTCTTTGTTAATCTTGGATTCGTTTGCTGGCCACAAAACGGACCCTGTAAAACGGCGTTTTTGGGAGAAGAATACTGACTTGGCTTTAATTCCTAAAGGTTTAACATCTCGCTTACAACCTCTTGATGTCTCCATAAATAAATCGTTTAAATCAAAGGTAAAATCTAATAAATGGAGAAGTAAAAAAAAAATTATTAAATTAAAAGTTTTATTTTTTAATTTTTTTTAATAGATGCGAAATCTTTATAATCAATGGATGGACGAAGGAATCAAAGAATACACTAAAGCTGGCAAAATGAAACGTCCTTCGTATCTTTTAGTTGCTACCTGGGTAAAAGAGGCTTGAGAAGCCGTTGATATTAATATGATCAAGAAGTCTTTTAAATGTTGTGGAATCTCTAACGCAATGGATGGAACCAAGGACGATTTAATTTTAGACTTTACAAGACTCACTAGCCGAATAAATTCAGGAAGAGGAATTGAGGAACAGAATGATGATAAAAAAGATGGTGAAAACGATGGTGAAAACGATGGTGAAAACGATGATGAAAATGATAGTGGAAACAATGGTGAAAACGATAGTGAAAATGATGGTGAATCTGTAGATGAAGGAGACATGAATGAAAATGGAAGTGTGTTAGTTTATGATGAGTATTATGAAGAAAGCGAAGAATTAACAGTCATTCAAGATTGGAATTAATGAACTGAAAATCTGGAAATTTTAATGTATAATTGTAAGCAAATGAAAAAAAAAAATTGCGATTTTTTTTTTTTTTGCTTAAATAATCGAATTGAATAAAATCAATTTTGTATCTTGCTATGCTTAATCATATAATTTACTAAATTATTATTTTAAGGTAACAAAGTGGTGGCAAAAAAATTTGTGATGACCACTTCTGACCTGTAAAACAAATTACGTATAATTACATACAAATTACATACTATATCTGATATTAAAAAATTATCTAGCGATCACCAATTGCACATCTTTTTAATGAATCTCTTATATTTCTTGGAAGTTTTTTACATTTTAATAAATGGCCTTTTAATCGTCTTCCGCGAACATTAGACATTTTTTAAAAATTTTTTATTTAATTTATTTTTTGAATATCAATTAATAATTTATTTTTGAATATCGATATTAATATATGAAACTATTTTTGGGGTTCTAACAAAAAAAAAATTCCTTGCTAAATTTTGAGGTGAAAACGGTCTTTGCTACTTCTCTACCTTTACTTTAATGCTATTTACAAGTATTAAATATTTCATAATAGCATTCATTCGGTAATGCTATCATATTAGGCATTGTACAATACAAAATACCCGGGTCTTATACAAAAATCCTGCCTTCAATAATTATAAAATACCCGGGTATTATTCTTGGCAAAAAAAAAGTGCTATGCAAAATACCCGGGTACTTCGCATGGGGGTACGAAAAAAGGGGGTACTTTGGTCAGTGCACTACGGTAATTATGTAATGCAATTGCGCAGAGTTATCATTAAGCAAATTAGTTAGTAATTCATATAATAATCGTAGCAATTATTATGTAGTTAGTATCTTCTCTGAAATTTTCAAGAAATATAAAATTAAATATACCAGCATAATGTATTTTAATATGCTGAATAAGTTTTTTAAAGCACAAAGTTAGAATCAATTTGTAAAATTTTGAAATCATAATATTTTTAAAAATTTTTTATTTGAATTCTATAGATTTGTAAAATTAAAATAAAAAATTTTCATCAAATTTGGTTAAGAACTCATGGAGATATCTTTGATGAAAGTTCCTGTAAACAATTTCAATGCAGTTTCTTTGTAATAAGTTTTTTTGCTTTTTCAAAATAACCCACTGTTCGGTGATGATTTACAAAAAATTTTACTATGCTAACTAAAAAATTTTATAACAAGACTTATAGCACATAACATTGACTAATAGAATCTCAAATTTCATAAAAAAATATTAAAAACTCATGAAGATATTAACGTTTTTGTAAATTTGGTCGCATACGTTTTCGCAAGTTTTTCCTTAAACTTCAAATGCTTCCAGAAGCACTTTCTTAAAATAAATCCTTCAAAACATGACTTAGTAAGTCGATAGAATAGGTATTCGAGAGTCTTCAATTAAAATTTAATCAAAAACAGATTAATATTGACAAAGTTACGTGTATGATAATTTTTCAATTTGCTTCCAGATTCAGGATTTTTTAAAATTTTCAATTTTGATGAAAACAGAAAAATCATCATCACAGGCTAGATTTTTACAAGTTCAAATAAAACAAATTACTGTGCACTAATATAATCAATAGAGAATAGGCTACAATTTTGCTTTCTAAAATTTCAAGTTATTTGGTTAAATATTTATTCCATAATAGCTTTTTTTCATTTGGCACAGCTTCTTTATAATATATTTTATGGAAATAAAATATTTCATCAAAGATATCTCTACAAGTTCTTGACCAAATTTGATGAAAATTTTTTTATTTGAATTTTATGGATCCATAGAATTCAAATAAAAAACTTTTTATCGAATTTGATCAAGTGGTTGCAAAGATATATTTGATCAAAGTTTTAGAGAATTTCAAAATGCGTATTACATGATAGATACGTTTAAATTTGTTGACAAAACTTTGATCAAAGATGTCTCTGCAACCACCTGATCAAATTTGATAAAAATTTTTTACTTATTCTACGGATCTATAAAATTTAAAAAAAAAAAATTTCATCAAATTTGATCAAGTGGTTGCAGAGATATCCTTGATCAAAGTTTTGTCAAAAATTTAAACGTATCTGTCATGTGATATACGTTTTGAAATTCTCTAAAACTTTGATCAAAGATATCTCTGCAACCAACTAATCAAATTTGATGAAAATTTTTTTATTTGAATTCTATGGATCCATACAATTCAAATAAAAAAATTTTCATCAAATTTGATCAGGTGGTTGCAGAGATATCTTTGATCAAAGTTTTAGAGAGTTTCAAAACGTATATCACATGACAGATACGTTTAAATTTTTGACAAAACTTTGATCAAGGATATCTCTGCAACCACTTGATCAAATTTGATGAAAATTTTTTTATTTAAATTTTATGGATCCGTAGAATAAGTAAAAAAATTTTCATGAAATTTGATCAGGTGGTTGCAGAAATATCCTTGATCAAAGTTTTGTTAACAAATTTAAGCATATCTGTCATGTGATACGCGTTTTGAAATTTACTAAAACTTTGATCAAGGATATCTCTGCAACCACCTGATCAAATTCGATGAAAATTTTTTTATTTAAATTCTATGATCCATAAAATTCAAATAAAAAAAGTTTCATCGAATTTGATTAGGTGGTTGCTAAGATACCGTTGCTCAAAGTTTTAGAAAATTTTGGCGCAGCTTGTTTTTGATAGAAGTTTTGATTTTTTCTAAAACTTGAGTGAAGGTATCTTCAAAAGCAAATTTACATATTTTATATATTCAAAAGTGGGTTTTAACAGCTATTACAGTTTTAAAAAATTTGCTCTATATTTTTTTACTCGATACTAGATATTATAATTAAGTTTTTAGCAAATTACTATAAAATTTATATGTAATAATCCAACTTTTAGCAAATTTACTTGATTTTAGGGGTAGCAAAAACATCTAAATTCATGCAGATCAGTTATAACCTATATGAGAGATGTCCGGGTCCTGTTAGGATTAAAAGATAAAGTGTGCTTAAGTTAGATAGTAGCAATAGGTTATATAAGAGTATTATATGTATTATTATAAATAAATATGAAATAAAGGAAATTCTTTATAATATAATATAAATACATACCGTAACTTCATTAAAATTTATCTACCCTAACTACTAACACTCCACTAACCGATTTATAGAAAAATAATAAAACTTGTATATTGTGTGACTTTCATATAAGTAAAAATAAAATACAGAAATATGTCGGTATAGTAGTATGGATATGTATATCAGTGATCAAATTAAATATTTTTTAAAAACAAATATTTGATTTGATCACTGATATACATACCCATACTGATATTTTTTCATCTACTATACGATAATTTATAGTTATTGTATGAGTTGTAGTGAATAACCCATTACATATACAAGTTTATATTCTGTGCCGAAGGAATGGGATTTAAATATAAGCCCATATATGTAATGGGCTATTCACTACAACCTATACAATAACTATTTTAAAGCACGGCCAATAAGCAATAACTTATAAAAATTACTGGGTAATTTTACTTAGTCGATTATGAGTATGGTCAGAGATCAGATTGCACAAACCCTTCTGATTAATTGTTGATTCAGAAAAATAGATCACATGACTTTTGCTTCCTCTGATTGGTTAATAGGCCAGAAATATATAAGTTATATATTTACAGCCAGAGATTTTTAGAAAATCCCTTAATTAAAATTAATAAATTACTAAATATAGTAATTTTAAAGTTTATATAAGGCCATATAAACTTAATTTTTTAGTTTTTATAACCTGATCAGATCATATTTTGAAAATTTTTTGAAAAAAATTTTTTATATGTTTTAATAGCCGGGTGGAATTTTAAAAAATTTTTTTAAAAAATTTTATAAAATTTAAAATTTTTTATATATAAACTTTTAAATAAAGTCAAATGAGCAGGTCATTACTTTATTTATAGTATTTCATTATTTAATACTATAATGCCAGGTTATTATTTTTTAAAATTAAAATTTAAATTTTATAATTTAAAAAAGGATTTATTTATATGTACTCTAAGGTACATGTACTCTATCACGTGAATTTAATTTTATACTGCATGTTTAAATTTTGTGTAACAATTATAACAATCAAATTATATACGTATGTACATATGTTCTAATGTAATTTTATAAGTCAATATATATATACAACAAAAATCCAAAACCAAGCTTATACAAGTGATACTAAGTTATATATATGAAACTCTCATCCCAAAGCTTAATATAATGAAATTGACCCTAACCCTAACCTTTAGGACCCATAGTTATTTTAGGTCTTATGATTTGGTGCCATTCCACAAAATATACACAGCATTTATAGAAGTTTGTTTGTACATGTTTTAATATCATACCACTTCTAACTACCCAATCCTTAACCCTAACCTTAACCTTATATCTAACTAGTGATGCCACTGAAATTGATTTTTGAAAAAGGCCTATTTCGTCTTTATTAGAGAAAATTAAAATTTTTTATAAAGAAGAGCAAATATAATTTATATAAATATGTTCCTTATAATTTCGTCTATTCAAAAAAAGTATTAAATAATTTTGTCTTTTAAATAAAATAGATCAAAAACAATTTTGTCTTTAAATTTTAATTTCGGGTTTTAGAACCCGAAATGCTTTCGTCCTCATGTATATATCTAACTAAAAACCAAACCCTAAACCTATTCTAAAACTCATTTCTACCCACCTGCCTATAAAAAAATCCATCCAGATATGGTCTATAAACGGCCAAAAAAACAAAAATGGGTTTGCATGTATGAGTTCCTTGTTGGCATGACTAAAATGGGCCGAATTGGACTGTCTGCTCAGACATTTTGGACCATTAATGGACTGGGTTTTTTTGCACTTTACTAAGCCAAAATTCACAGGTCGAGGCACATATAAGTTCACATGCATATATTTTTTACAAGTTCAAGAATGAATTCGATTTAGTTAGAGTATGATATTATTGCAAAAAGGGTGGTAACAAATATATCTATAGTAAAATTTTGCAAGGAATTTTTTAGTTAAAAATTAAAGAGCATTTCTATAGACAAGATTTTGAAATACAACCGATTTTTTAAAAAAGTTGCTTGTTTTTGAATTTTCACATTACACCTAATTCGGCGATTTTATCAGCCATACGAAATACACGTGCCATATAATATGTGTACCTCCAACTTATGAGCCTATACGTGTCACTCTAAATATGTGTCACTCTAAATACGTGTCACTTTAAATACATGCCACTTTGTATAAAAATCTTACACGTGCTATTCTGGATATACACAACGTCCTATACGTATTCCGTTTGGCATACATATATGTGCCATAGTATGTGTTATTACAGACATCGTCAAGCTAAACTGTAGCACTGCCCAGTTCACTTTTTTCATAGGGATGATTACATTTTTGGTCTAGACTTATTCACATTAATAATTTTATTTAAGATCACAATCAAAACATAAATACTTATAGTTGTAATATCCTTCAAATCATTTTGTTTGTATTGCACTCATTCAGCTTGTACTGATATATAAAAATCGGTTACTAATCAAAAACAGCAAAACAAGATCAAAAATCAAAAACCTGAACACTTACCAGAACTAATATTCTTAAGATCGTTTCATCACATTAATCAGTTATTCAATCTGTACCGACATGTATGAAGTTCAGTTATTTATCATTGGAATAAAAATAGTGCAACAAAAAAATGAAAAATGTTATGTAGAACTACAAACTTTCACAGACTAAACTCGGCACAGGACAAGCAAAATCTACGTTCTCGAAAATGTGATAATGACATGATATGTCACTACCATAAGCAACAAAATCAACTTTTACAGTAAAATTGGTAACAACAGCATCTATGCAACAATATAGAATTACCCAAATAATGACGGCCACCCAAACGACAAAAATCCACAATTACAAGAACACCTAAATAGCGACAACACCTACATGATGATATAAATCAACTAATCCCAGTGATGTCGACACATTCATAAGCACCTAAGGTTATGGTAGGTGGTACAGTAAAATTTTAGGGCATGCCCCCGAACCAAGGCATGCCCCTTTTATCACATTTTACTTATTTGCGCAGGTAACACAACCCAAAAAAGAAAAATCTGATTTTGTAAAAAAACTAAGTGCGTGAAATAAAATTTAGGGTTAGGGTCTTAACGTTAGAGGCTATAAGGTTAGAGTAATATTTAATAAAAGTAAAATTTCATTCCCGTCATTTTTAATTAGTGCGCCAAGATCGATCTAAACATTAGTTTTTGCGTATTTTCGCTTTTTTCTTCTTTTACGCATGTTCGAATTCTTCGTCGGGCTGATCCGGAATAGTCAAAATTTGCACTCTCTGATTGGCTATTTCCTCTCCAGGAGCTTGTATTACTCGCGCAAATAAGTGAATGCCTCTTATCGTGCCCCGGGGCATGCCCCTAGTATATAAATCATGCTTATGTAATATGATTACGACAGTTTTTTTTTGCAGTACATTGAAAATTGTACTAAATATAAGTAGCTTTCTTTTATTTGAGCCAAATTGATAGCTTTTATTCGGTCATATATATGGTATAAAACTTTAAAGCATGCATTTATATATAAATTGTGCTTATATAACAGGAGTTTATTGCAGTACTTAACTTCCGTATATGCCAAATAAAAGCTACCAAAAATTTAGCGAAGTTTTAAAAGTTACTATTTAAAAAAAGTTTTTTTAACGTTGATATTAGGTTTTTCAAATATACTTTTTTTTTTTCAACAAAATCCGTGTTTGGCTTTTGTTGAAAAAAAAAGCTAAGTACATTTGAAAATACTGTACCTATTATTCGATCATATGCAATATAACATACAGATAAGTCTCGAAAATAATTTTTTTATTTTATTTTAAATACTTTATGATATATATTTAAAATTATAAATTTTTTATTTAATATATTTTTTAGCTCTGAAAAATAATATCATCGACAGACCATTCACTTTCATTTAGATCAGAGTTAACCTGAGGTAAATCTTCAACTTCTTGCTCTCTTTCAAATGCCGTAAAATCAAAAAATTCTTCCATAATAGACAACTCGTTCTGTTCTGTTATAACTTCTAGCTCTTCTTCAAGCTCAAAGAAATATCAATACTTTCATCATCGTAGGATGAGGGTTCAGGTATTGCTTTTTTTAATTTATTGTTAATATTTGGTACAGTTTTTTGAGTTCATTTCTAAGCTGACCAATTATTGAAGATTTTCAGGCATTAGCTTATTTCTTATTTTGTTTTAACTAGGCCAAGCATTGAGAAAAGCTGTTCACAGCTAGCACCATAAGGGACAATGGCAAGAAGTTTCATCACAAAATGACGTAAAAGAGGTGCACTTTCTTTAAATTCAGCCTAAAATGATCGTAGAGATTGTGTGGAACTTGGAAGAGAATTGTTATCAAATGGAGGATCGTTATTCTTATAATTAATTAATTATTTGTATAAAAGACTTGCTTCTTTTTTTTTGAAGCCCCATGCCCAAGCTAATTCAATTATGGCACGGATAATTGCTTCTTCATTCATTTTTCTAGATATAGCCAACTGTTTGTGGGCTGGCGAGAGGAAGAGTGCAACAAAGTAAATATCATAATCAAACTTTTTTGCACGTTTGCTTATAATAGAAAGCAGTGTTGTCACTTGAACATGTCTATACTATGTTTTTTGTCCAACGTTCAAGATTGTCCAAAATCGTTCAAGCCTATGTCCCATGTTTAACTAATCAATAAAGTAATTTAAAAAATATATAATTATATATTTTTTTAGGTGCTGGACTCATTGGTGAAAAATTTAAAATAGATTATCTTAATAAAATTTTAAGTAATTTTAATTTGAAAAAAATGTCCAAAATGTCCAAAAAACGTCCAAGTGACAACACTGATAGAAAGGGCATGGGCTTTAAAATTGGTAAGAGAAATCTCAAGTTGAGATATTTGATGGTGGATATAAATAAACTCTTTGAAAACATTAGCAAGAGTAGAATCATTTGATTCTAGTCGACCAATAGCGTCAACGACTGGCTTGATTACTCTTGCCAAAACATCATTTGTAGCAAAGTGATACTTATTACGGATAAGATTTTTAACAGTAGTATTTTCAATTTTAGGATATTTCGAAACTGATGTTTCATTTAGTGAAAGACAGTGCTGAAAACCTTGTTCGTAAGTTGATACTCCCAAACAAATTTTAGTGAGCGAATACCACCTTGTCTCGCAAAATGTGGATAAGAAATGCTTGATATTACAATCCTTCTGCCAATTTTTCAATTCTCTACACCAGATATGCGATGAAGTAAAAAAGTTAACGATTTTTTGATTAGTTTTACATACTGGGGCAATACTAGGAAATCCAAATCTGGCAATATCATTAACAATTAAGTTAAAGACATGCAAATAGCAACGAATCGGGATAATATTAGAGTTTTTTTCCTAAATTATTAAGTTTTACAATCACGATTAGTTATGATACAAGCTGTAATAGTTTTAATATTTTTAATATATTTATACTTACATGAATTAGTCTTCTCATTTTGTCCATATTTGAAGGGTTGTCAGTGACACAGGCAATAACGGATGATGTTTGGATGCCATTCGTAGATAAAACTTCCATTATTTTATTTTTAAGAAATTCTGCAGTATAGCGATATGCAGATAAATCTTGAATATCCAGCATAGTGATGCCACCGAAATTGATTTTTGAAAAAAGTCTATTTCGTCTTCATTAGAGAAAATTAAAATTTTTTATAAGGAAAAGCAAATAAAATTTATATAGATATGTTTCTTATAATTTTGTCTATTCAAAAAAAATATCAAATAATTTCGTCTTTCAAGTAAAATAGGTCAAAAACAATTTTGTCTTCATATTTTAATTTCGGGTTTTAGAACCCGAAATGCTTTTGTCCTCATGTATAATCCAGCAAAACTCTTGACGTTCTTTAAGGGCCATAAATGCATAGATCGAGTTTCCTGAACTATCAGTCCACCCATCAAGAGAAATTGTAAGGTCTGTAAAAGTAGGAAAGGTAGTTAACTTTTCTAACGTATGGTTAGAGAACATCTTGGTTAAAAGACACCCCTTGATCATATTTCGAGAAGGAGGATGGTAAGAAGGATTTAACTCATTAAGAAAGTCTTGAAAATACAGGTTCTCGACAAGGTAAAAGGAATAATTTCCATAAATTATAGCTTTTAGAAGTTTTTGATGGAGTTTTTTGGACTGTACCTGTGATAAAGATGATGCAAACCATTTAATAATAGTTTCTTGATGAGAATTGGATATAGATGATTCTGACATGTTATCATCTTCTTAGACAGTTGGATTGACTGGAATATCTTCTTCTTCACGGGTGCACTTATGAGATGAAGAACTTTCTTCAGCAACTTTATGAAGGTAGGTGGTTTTTTTAGCGATGTTCCAATCCGTACACCAAAATAACATGCTGATAAAGCTTTTCAGATTTACCACTTAGTTCAACTAAACAATATTTGCATTTTGCAGTGTATCTATTTCCTCCTACTTTATTTTCAGAACGAAAAAAACCAGACCAACGAAGACATTGGGTTGGAAAGGGCATAGTAAAACCTATGGGGGGCTTGCATCGTGATATTATTAACTTTTATTTAATGATTTTTTAGGTTGTGAATAAAATGCAATCTGAAGTTCAGATAAGTTGTTTTTATTTAAGATAAAAATTTGAGCCATTCAAATTCTGCCTCTACAAAAGTCTTTTTACATGCGTTTTTATTTTTATTTTTTTTTTTTTTAAATGTTAAAGGTGAGACCTTGCTTTTATCTTTATTAAATTTAATAGAAACTTTTTACAATACTGAAAGAAATTTCATTTTTTTAAATCTAATGCTAAGAATAAAAACTCAGACATATATCCAAGTAAACCTAAATACTTATCTGCGGCATAAACCTACATGCATTTTTATACAATTTGTGTTTACTAATATTTGTCTAGATTTTTATTCTATTCGATCAAGAACATTTTCAAGTGATGCATAACGATTTTATGCATAACGAATTATGCATAACGATCTTATGCGTAATGAATTATGCATAACGATCTTATGCATAACAAATTATGTATAACAAATTATGCATAACGATCATACTTAACGATAAAACTGAATAAATCATTACAGGTGGGCATATAGTAATAATACGAATAAGCTAGGGCATCTCTGTGAAAAGTTTCATCGGTATCACATGGCTCACATGCCAACCGCGAACTTCCGAATCGTCAGATTCGACAATGCATATCTTGAAGATTATTTTACATTATAGCAGTGCAATGTTATGGTAAAGGGATTACGGTCCCAAATTAGATTTATGAACGTGGAAACATGGTACTAATCATGCAACAACTACAACAAACTTTGCAAAAAAAAAGCCAAGTGGAACAATCCTGCACTATAATGCACCTAATATTGCCATCAAAATCAGATAAAGCTAAACGTGATTGCAAAATAGTAAAATAAAAACCATAAATACAATAAGATTTGTAAACTTTTTTATTGCAATAAAAAAATATAACTAATAATATGCGAGTTAATAAAATATTTGTTTTAATAATTTATAAAACCACAAGATAAATTTATGCATATTATTAAAAATAAACTTAAGTAGCGATATTTTAATTTTGTTTCTCATATCAACCAATAATATTCACGACGATCTTCTCTGTGATCACATGATAGGTGCATGCCCTTCGGCCTAAAGGCATGCCCTAGGGGCATGCACTTAGGGGCATGCCTATGCACCCATGCCACCTACCCTACCTAAGGTATAGCTAGCAAAAAAAAAAAAACAATGATCAAATGATAATCATTGTTTATATATCAAATGATTAAATTATGTTTCATGGGATCTAGGGTACAAAAAATTTTAGTATACCCTTAGGGTACATATATATTAATTCTTTAAAAAATTTTAAAAATTTTTATATAAAAGTTTGTCTATCAGGTCTTTTTTTTTTTTATGTTATGAGAACCAAAAAATTAATTTTATATAGCCTAAAATAAATCAGAGTATAAATTTAAAAAGATTTGGTATAGCTAAGAAAATTACAAGATAAAAGCATATAAAAAAAAAAAAAATCAAATATAGAGTTTCTATTTTAAAAATATAAATAAAATCTTGTTAACAATAGATAGTAAATACTTGTACAGATCCAATTTATACAAAGATACTTTTTGTAAGAAGCATAAAATTAAAAAAAAATTTTTGAACACTTGGTAGCTTGTAATAGAAATACTTAATGATAGATATATAAACAGAAGAAATAATTGTTTAAGACATATAGGGGGAGTTAGTAAAAAAGGAACAAATTTATTATATAAATTTGTTCCTTTTCTACTAACTCCCTTATATGAGAGAATTTGATAATAGTTCAAAGACAATAATATCAAAAAAGCAACTAAAAGAAGTACAAAGACAAAGAAAAAAATAATAACAGACAATACAAATTGCAAGAGGATTAATAAAACTTAAATAAGTAAACAATTGCAAAAGTATAGATTATCCAATAATAGAATAGATAAAATTTGTGCAATTTATACAAGATTGGCTTTAATTTTTTTAAAATAAAATATAGAATTTCTAATACAAGATAGTTTCTAATT
Organism: Gigaspora rosea; assembly: GCA_003550325.1. Taxonomy (NCBI): domain Eukaryota; kingdom Fungi; phylum Glomeromycota; class Glomeromycetes; order Diversisporales; family Gigasporaceae; genus Gigaspora; species Gigaspora rosea. The sequence goes on from QKWP01000035.1 coordinate 82,576, forward strand.
GGGAGTTTTTATAAAAGAAAAAAAATATAAAAAGAAAATAAAAGCAAAAAAAGATATGACCCTGTTGTTACACAGTTTCAAAAGATGTTGCCCACTTACTAACCTGCATTGCCAACTATCAAAACTTCTCAAGAGAGATAATGTGAATATCATATGAATATCCGAAGACCTTCAAATTCAACTTACACAACCAGAAACCTTTATACAAGCCTTCAAGAACTTACACATAACAAGAAAAGTTCTTCTTGGACTTATAACCAACTATATATTAGCTCTCTTTGCGACAAAAAAACAAAAAATGAAATTTGCTCCATTAGTATATTATCTCATTACAAAATACATCTATAAAGAAATCTGGGTTCCATCCAGAATAACTTAGCACTCCTCTGTTCTCACCACTCTACTTGCACTATCTTCTTCTAAACTTTCACCTACACTACAGTGCCTGCCGTAAGGATCTGACCCTTGTAACATGAAAGAAGCAAGATAAAACAATTTTTTTTTTTATTAAAAAATACATGATTCGTTTAGACGACTAATACATTGTGTAATCCTCATTGGCTTCAATTAAAGCCTCAACCCACCTTTCCATACTACAGACTAATTTAGTGGCAAGTTTGCGGGTTAATGCATTCTACTCTTTTACCAAACACGATTTTAATCCTGCAAGAGTTCTAATTTTTTTCTTACTATTTTAATTTTTAACAATCTTCAAACATTTTCAATAGGATTTTGGTTAGGGGAAACAGAGGACCCCGAAGAACTCTGATATAACTCAGAGGTTACTAAAAAAGAAAATTTTGTATAGAACTTCATCAAACATTGCATTTTTATATAGTAAATTTTTAAATTTTGGCCTATTTTATACACCTATTTGGCTAATATTATACAAACTCAGATCTGAGTTGTATCAGAGTTCTTCGGGGTCCTGAAAACAGATGGCAATAGAAAAACCTTGATGTTGTTTTCTTTCTTCCAATTCTTTGACAAAGTTGCACAATGCTTCGAATCGTTGTCTTCTTGCAAAATTCATCTATCTGAATCAGCTCCAAAAAGAAGCTTAGCAGACGGAAGGAGACCTTGTTCATATATCTTTAATCATATATTTGGCATTCAAGTTGTGCTAAAAGTAAATTAGCTTGCCAAAACCCGAAGACAAAAAACAACTCCACACGTTGAGCTTCAATGGATGCTTCACAGACCGCCATAATTTACGCCGCCCAGACTACTGCCAGGTTCTTGGATGCAGTTGATTCAAATGGAATGTACTTTCATTAGTAAATCTTACCTGGTCCCAGTCGAAATTCTAATGATCTTTTGCCCATTTTAGTCATTTCTCTTTATGCTTCTCCGTGAGAAGTGGTTTGGAAAGTTTCGGCATATATTTTGCCCCTCTTCACATAGATGCTTTTGAATGGTGCGTACACTAATACTAACATTCTGTTTTTCCATTTCCTGTTGTATTTCAATGGCAGTTATATTTTCTGTCACTTGCAAGCTTAAGGATCTTTGCATCTTGCAGCGGAGTAGTGATCCGATTTCGACCTTTGTTTATCATATAAATTTTTTGTTTTCCCCCTTTTTTTACCCAATAAAGCGCAGTAGACTTACTATAGCCTACAATTTTTGCTGTGGCACCAAGCCCAAGCTTCAGCCCTTTGGAATAATAGTGCAAAAAATAATTTCATATCGCTTATTCAATGGAAGAGACATTTTAAGGGTTCAGAATTTGGGTGTAGAACATTGCCCTGGTAAATGGATAAATTGCCTACAAATGGTAAGTATGATCAGCGTTTGCTCATTGTATGTCATTAGTGTTCCGCACAGATCGGATCAGACGGATATTTTTAAAGATCTGAATCTGATCTGAAATTTCAAATCAGGTCCAAGTATAGATTCGGATTAGTGTTTAAATATACGGATCCGAATCCTGACCGGATCTTTTCGGATCTTTATATGGATCCGAATTTGACAGACCAAATTTGAATCTTGATTTTTGGGATCTGACGAGTACAGATCCAAATATGATCCAGATCTCGGATTGGGTCTGCAGAACACTATTTGTCATAGGAAAATTTTAAGGTTGTACATACAATGCATATGAAGTTACACTGGGTCAGATACTTACAGCAGGCACTATATCACCAACCTTTACTTTTATAAAAAATAGTATTCAAAAATATATTGGCTCCAACCATTTATTACTTTAATCCCTAATCACAATCTAGAGGTTTAAGTTTAGTCAACCATTCTAGTTAAGAATAGGTCACAAGTAAATTAGCTCGTACTTCTATCTTCTTTTAGTTTAGTGAATTTCTTATATGTATTTATATTATATATGTTGTGCCTCAGATCGATCCTTGTATCAGATTGATACTGGCCTAAATTAGATTAGGGTTAGGGTAAAATTACAGTAAAGTTAGAAGGTAGTTTAGGCCAGTTGTTGCCAATCATTTAATGCTGGTCAATTGATAGTCATCTGACGTGCGTCGGATTTAATCTGACACAAGTTTTAATCTGAGGCACAACATATATACAATTTACAAAATTTAATAATAAAGTTTTAGAGGATAAACCTCTTTTAAAAATATAAAATAAAAATAAAAGCAGAGAAAGAGCCCTTTAGGTATATAAAAAAAAAGAAAGAGTACCAGTATTATTGATAATAAAAGAAACCAAACAAAAGATTCAAGAAACAAGAAGACACTACAATATAATTACTGTATTTTATTCAAAATTTTAAATCTAAATATCTTGACAATTAACTAATCAAATTTAATAAATTTTTTTTTATTTCAATTTTATAAATTTATAAAATTGAAATAAGGGCAGTGTCATTAATCACCTGATTATTTTTTATCAGAGGCCTACTCCCCCTATTTTTTAATATACATATAGTCAGTTCTTATATATAATTTCAACTTTTTTGACCTCCTCAGAAAATCACCTGATTTTTGTCACTCTTCTTAAAAATTTTATTAATTTTATTAATTAATTTTTAAGATAATTAAGTTTAAATTTTAAAAAAAGAGGTGCTTATTTATGATAGAATATGATATATTGTAGTGTCTTTGTTTAGGTTATAACATTTTAGATATGTGTTTTAAAACATAAATTTGATACCATCATCATATATCATAATAACAAAAATTTAATACTATTATTATATATTATAACTAGCATATAACCTGTCGCGTTGCTCCAGAACCAAGTACAAATTAATTTAATAAATAGGGAAAAGGTTTTCCACGCACCTGCATGACTATGCACCCTTTATATATCAAAGATTGATAATCATTGTTTTTTTTTTTTTGTTTTTGCTTACTTAGGAGAAGGCTGTTTATCAGGTGATATTTTGCTACTAAGAGGCTACCCCCTCCCCCACCTGATCATAAATACTACAATTTGATTGGCTAAAATTTTTTAAAATTTTAAAAAATTTTTAAAATTTAATATTAAATAAAATTTGAACCAATAATCTGTTTTGAATGATTTTACTACCAAAATGTTCGTCTCAATGAGACAATTCCAACGAGCCTAAAATCATCAAAATCTAATTACTGGATCTCAAGAACATAATAAATTTGTATTGCTTTAATTATATTAGTTTTGTATATATTAAAAATTATTATTAAAGTTCTTATAAACTTTAATATTTAATAACTTGTGAACCAGTGATCTGTTTTGGATCATTTTACTACAAATGCTCATCTTAGTAAGACGATTCTAATGAACCTAAAATCGTTAAATTCTGATTATTAGATCCCAAGATCGTTATAGATTTGTGTTATTTTAATAAAAATATATTAAATTAATTAAAAATAACACAAATCTATAACGATCTTGGGATCCCGTGATCAGAATTTAATAATTTTAGGCTCATTAAAATTGTCTCACTGAGACGAGCATTTTGGTAGTAAAATCATCTAAAACAGATCACTGGTTCACAATTTATTCAATATTAAAGTTTATAAGAACTTTAATAATAATTTTTAATAGAGATTTGCTATTTATCACCAGCGGTGATCATCGCTGGTATCACGTGATCGATTTCAACCAATAAAAATTAAAAATTTTTAAATTATCATTTTTATAAGTCACATCATATTCACTTTAATAAGTATGTACTAATTACTTAATCATATAAACTAATATAATTTATTGGTTATATAACATTACATTTCAAAGTACACTTTTTCTTGACAATATGCACAACATATAATAAACATTTTTCGTCATATCATTGCTCACAAGTAATCACTAACTACAAATACTAACTCTAACCTTAATATTAAAATATCGAAAATGCCGCTAAGTCGAGCCACTTGTGGGTAATGATGCTGCCCGAAACTATATAATTTCGGATTGACCGAAACCGAAACTGGTATTACCAGTTTCGGGCATGATCTTCTTGGCTAAAACTTGCCTAAAGACCGAAACTATACCAATATGCCGAAACTGTACTAAAACTCCGAAACTGGCCTGCTAATTAAATACTAAAGTTCATTTCGCAGACAAAGTAATTTGGTTATTATTGTTAGGGTCAGGTAAGAATTAGTTAATGTTAGTGTAATTTATAATAAAAAAAAAAAAACTTTCAGTAGAATGAGCTTCGATCGGTAAATTTATGTACTGTACATAATTTTAAACTTTATAAGGATTATCTGTTATGGTTATTGTTAACTGTATTTATACATAAATACAGTCTAAATCGGGTTCTAGAATGATCTACATATCAGATCTCAAATTTGATTGGCCCTTGCGCACTTTTTTTCAGAAATTTTTTATACAATTAGTTTAATATAAATGGGATAGTAAAAATTTTAATAATCCGCAATAATCCGCGCTCGTTAGCTTTCGGTAAAAAAATAAATGAGACTCGAAAAATTGCAAGTTTTCACATATACATATGAATGCCCAAGAACATTGTCTTAATCTTCGCCAACAAGACGGTTAAAAACTTTTTGTTTGCTTAATATCTTTTTATTTATGTTAATTCCACTTGTAAACATTACTTACCAATTAGTTTTTTCAAATATAGGTCCTTATCGCTGAATAATACGTATTAGTTTAATCTATGTTATAGAGTATTTTTAAGAAGTTTCCTCAATATAGCCCACTAGTGATCAAGATAACGCAATACGTGGATATTAAGGGTGCTCTCAAGCACCTTTATAAGTGTAACTAGCTAGCTATGAAGGTCGTGCACAAGTACTACGATTAATTGAAATAAACCTTATGGTAATTTTACTGAAGATTTACATTGTGAAATGCAGATATTAAATTTTGGCCAATTAGCACAACTCTATGATAAAAAAAGATGATCTCTGACCATCTTTTTTTTCATCACGATAATGAACTCAATTTAAACAATTGTTATGATCGTTTGGTGAACCTATTTAGGGAGATATTTGAGAACACACCTACAAAACGATCGCTTTTAAAGTAAGTGTGAATACTTACTATTTTTCAAACCATTTTAGGTTTACTTCATTTACGTCAAGAGTATAAGAATATTTCTCAAGGGCTCAAGGGTATAAACCAATTTCGCTGACAACTATTTCACCAACAGCCATTTTGTCAACAAATTTCGTCTGATTTAATTGGAGTTGGCCTACTTTATAATTAGTATTGACTAACACAAAGTGGCTGTTGGTGAAATGGTTGTTAGCGAATTCTATCAGAATTATTAAGATAAGTAGGGTTATTGCCTCATGCTTTTTATTGTTAACAATGCACTAATGTTTCAGTATTGCAATATTTTTTAGATCAACGATTCTTTTTGGTGGTACATTACATTCTTACTATAGAAATTGAATTAGCAATGATGTTTTTTATTGTTTTACAGTATATAATAAATTCAATAAATTATTTATAATTTATCGATAAAACTTTATGTTATGAGAATAGCTAAAATTATGTCTTATAATTGTGTACTTTTTCGATCACTAGAAAATTAAGTCTAGGGTAATGCTTGATACGTCCTAAGAATCATTTATTTAATGGATTGTCTACTATAGCATAAATGGATTGGGAAGATAAACTAAATTCACTACAATGTATTGCATCAAATCTTTTGATAATTCATTCTCATGATCTTATTTATCGAGTTACAAGATAATTTGAAGAGTGCATACATTGCAGATTTATAACTTTAAATAACAGCTTTGCTCCTGAAGTTTTGAAAAACAATTACATGCTAAAGAGTCTGATATTTATCTATTTGTGGAAATTCTATATAATAAACCTGTGCTCTTTGAGCAAAATCCAAATTACAGTTTCAATTACAAGTATGTACAGATGTAAGAGTTTGTTTACGAAAATACAACAATATTTATGCGAGGATTTATGAATATCTGTTATTGCGTAATACCTCTAATTTTAAAAAGATATAAATTTTTAAAACAAAATGAAAACTAAGCGAAGTTAAAAGATTTAACAACCTCATATTTAATTGGTCAGATTTTTTTAGCTCTACATATAAATTTAGTTGCGGAAAAGTTTTGGAATTCCTGCATAGTTTCGGACTTTCGGTATAGTTTCAGAATTTTGGCATAGTTTCGGATTAGTTTCAGATTAGTTTCAGGAGTTTCAGTTTCGGTCATTAGCTCAAAATAGTTTCGGGCAGCATCATTACTTGTGGGATTATTACCAATATATTAACTGGATGAAAAAGAACATAATAGTATACTTGCCTACCCTACAAGAAAAGCAATCAGCTTGAAGAAAGTCTACATGAAAACCTTCCATGTAGTCATTACCTAAAAGAAAAAAAGTACTAGTTGGCATTAGTTACACTTGTTACAAAAGAGAACCAAAGAAACACTTTATCGGCTAGAAAAAAAGATACCAACCTAAAGATTTGACAATTGCCCGAAAAGACAAAAAGACATACACAATAACGACAACAGATCAAAATTACTTATCCAAAAGGAAGCCAAATTCCAAAAACACTACTTAATATCGGAAGTTTAATTCCAAGAACTACCTGAAGTAGGTATTAGATGAATATGAAGAAAACAAAAACACCACACAAAATCAGGCTTAATTCCAAGAAGACAAGTGAACCCATCTGAAAAAAAGAAGCAGGTGTTAGTTGAATAAAAACAAAAACACCACCTAAAACAGGAAGCCTAATTCCAAGAAGACAAGCAAACCTACCTGAAAAAAGAAATCAGAGCTTAATTCCAAAAAGACGAGTGAAGCCCACCTGAAAAAAGAAGAAGGTGTTAGTTGAATACGAAGAAAATGAAAAAACTACCCAAAACCAGAAGTCTAATTCCGAGAAGACGAATGAAACCCATCTGAAAAAAAGAAGTAAATATTAATTGAACATGAAGAAAACAAAAACATCATACAAGACCGGAGGCTTAATTCTAATAAGAAAAGCGAAACCCACCTGCAAATAAAGAAGTGGCTATTAGTTGAACTCAAAGAAAACAACAATACCACACTAAACCGGAAACCTAATACCAAGAAACAAGCAAAACCCACCTGAAAACCGGAAACCTAATTCCAAGTGGACGAGAGCCTGATTCCAAGAAGCAAAACCCACCTGAAAAAAAAGAACGTTAGTTGAACAGTGAGAAAACAAAAGCAACAAGCACAACAATAATACTTACCCAAAACCGGCCAAGGAGTACGCAAAAATATCACAAAACCCACACGAAAAAAAGAACATTAATTGAATAGCGAGAAAACAAAAGCAACAAGCACAACAATAATACTCACCCAAAACTGGCCAAGGAGTACGCAAAAATACCACACTAACTGGAAGCTTATGCCAAGAGGCAAGCGAAAACCAGAAGCCTAATTCCAAGAGGATGAGAACCTGATTCCAAGAAGTGAAACCCACCTGAAAAAAAGAATGTTAGTTGAACAGTAAGTAAACAAAAGCAACAAGCACAACAATAATACTTGCCCAAAACAGGCCAAGAAGCAAGCGAAAATACCAGTAAAATACTTGAAAAAATAGCATTAAATGTATTATAATATGATAGCTAAAAAAAAAAAAACAAATGGAAAAAAATACTTATTTGATCTGTATAACTGGTGAAAAATACTTAGCTGATTTGTATAACTGGTAATGATCGCTGGCGGCAATATATAGTAATTTTGTTTTTAATATATACAAAACTAATATAATTAAAGCAATACAAATTTATAATGATTTTGGGATCCAGTAATTGAATTTTGATGATTTAGGCTTGTTGGAATCGTCTCATTGAAACGAACATTTTGGTAGTAAAATCATCCAAAACGGATCATTGGTTCAAATTTTATTTAATATTAAAGTTTAAAAATTTTTTAAAATTTTAAAAAATTTTAAAAAATTTTAGCCAATCAAAAGTTATCTACTATTAGGACCTAATAATTTTCTGACCCTCTACCCTAAAAAATCAGGTAATAAATGGCGCTCCCCTAAGTACACATTCTCTCTAAATACATACTCAAATTTTTGCCCAAACATATATAAGTCTTATAACTTCTATAAATACATGTTTTGTATTGTTCTCTAAGTGCATATTGTTAAAATCTGGTACCGAGAGCTAATAATGCTGCCTGAAACTATATAGTTTCAGATTGACCGAAACCGAAACTGGTATTACCAGTTTTGGGCATGATCTTCTTGGCCGAAACTTGCCTAAAGACCCGAAACTATACCAATATACTGAAATTGTACTAAAATTCCGAAACTGGCCTGCTAATTAAATATGCATAAATTAAAAAAAAAATTTAATAAAAATCTATTATATTAAAGCACAAACGTCCGTCCGTCACGCTAACATAGTATTTCCCTGTTTACTGAATGTATATAAATTGCTGATCATTATAATACCATACTTGTGATTATCTTATTGGAATTAGTGGATAACTCTTTATCCGTAATCTTTAACAAAATCTAATAACCGGTTTTATATCCTATTCAAATAAAAGGATAACGGTTATATCCGGATAATTATAATGCATTAATCAAATAAAGTAACTCTATTGTTAATATAAAAATTGATTTATGCATGAAGTTTGTACTTTGTACATTCTATTCTAATTTACGTATTCGTCAGGTTCACCACCCCTAGATATTTTTAAGGTTTGGGTACGGTTATAGAGATTTTGTTTTTTATATAATATAATATAGGTTAGATATGAATTCAGTTCTCGTGTTATTAGTGGCCAGACAAAGAGATCTAGGCGAATTTCGGAAATAAATAAGAGTTTAAAAAATCTCATTTGTGTTATCGAAAAATGAAATGTGAGTATTTAGAGACTCCCATTTGACGAAATAAGTAAAATTTTTTTTATTATGCAAATCAACAAACTATTTAATAATAATAAAACGATTTTAGAAGCAGTGTTGATTAACAATAAAATAATTTAAAATAATGATCATATTAATACGAACTTTAATTAAAAAATAAATAAAATTTGTATTTGATAATAAATACGTCTTTTTGTTTGATTTACAAATTTTAATTCTGAAACCCCTTATTATTACAAGGACACAATTATTACTAGGTTGTGTTACATTCTTTCTATTGGCGTTAGTTTAATAATTGCTTCTAATATTTTTTCTGGACCATTTTCGTTTTCATATAATAAATATATTAATAATAGCAGGCGATGAAAAAGTAACTGGTAATAATTGGTAAAATATAAATATAAACTATTAGTCTATTGTAAAGGTTTGGGTAAGTGCGTAGGGTTCTAATAAGATATGAATGCTACCAATGGATATTCTGCATCATTAATTGGCATGTGTTATTCGTGAATTGTGAAATGTCATTTGTCATTTTAGAACCACTATTCGTTTATCAATTAATAAAAAAAAAAGCGAAAATAATAATAACAATAATAAAGTAAAAAATTAAAAAAATAAATAAATAAATAAATAAACGCAATAAAAAAATCACATTCATAAAAATAATAATTAGAAAAAAAACTTTTAAATTAATAAAAAAAAAACATTTAAATTAAAAAATCGTATTTAAAAAAATTTAGCCGGCCAATCAAATTTTAAGATACATCATATAAAGTTTGTAACTCAAAATTTTTGAGTTACAAAATCTTAAAGTATAATTGACTGGCAAAATTTTTGAATTGAAAATTATTTTATATTTACCGGTAGTTATTTACTTTTTTTTTGTTATAATTTGATTTTTTTATCGGTGAGCCTCTTTACGACCGTACTAAGTACCATATAGAAGAAAAAATGGCTTTCTTCATCGTGTTTTGCGTTGAGTCCCTATTCTCCTGGCCTTCAATTGCCTTAAGTGTGTCTCCTGCGTCTTGCTAGTTGGGCGAAATTTGACTTATGCTTCCTCCATTATTAAGACCATTACTATTTGCCGCCCTGTGTTATGATAGTAAATAACCCAAAGCTACGTAACTAAAGGCAAGGTGGTAATTAAAAGGAGATATAATTGGTATGGTAAACCACCCCAGCAACCATAGCAAGGCAGGAACTGGTGTAGGCATAGGGATGGTAGGTTTAATATATTCATTTTGCGCCACATCAGTTTTATTGACACTATTGCTAGTTAATCTGGAAAATAACTAGTGGAAGTTACTGTGGTGGGTAGTATGTTGGGATGGCCGTAGGAGGAAGATGGTTGGAGAGTGTTGTTGGGGAAGTGTTTGTGTCGGGAAGTAGTGGGTAGTGTTGGGGAAGGGTGAAGAGGTGGTTGTCGGGCATAGGTAATGGTTGTCAAATATGTGAAGTGGTTGCATTGAGAATGGGAAGTAAAATTCACCGGGTAAGTGGTTGTGTACAAAAAAATTGCGGGAAGGTCGGGGAAGTGGTGGGTAGTATTAAAGAAGAAAGAAGGGGTAGTTATTGGAGATGTGAAAATTGCGAAGGTAGGATAGTCATTGGTAAATGGTACATCAGAAAGGATTTGTCAGGAAAATGGTTACCAGGAAGGAATTTGGCATTGCTTTGGACTTTCGAGTTTAAATTTAAATAAAAAAGAGTTTCAGACAGTATCATAATTAATATAAATTTAGTTTCGGAATTTTGGCATAGTTTCAGAATTTTGGCATAGTTTCGAAATTTCGGCATAGTTTCGGAATTTCGGCATAGTTTCGAATTAGTTTCGGGCAGAATATTGGAGTTTCGGTTTCGGTCATTAGCTCAAAATAGTTTCGGGAAGCATCATTACCGAGAGCATTCATCTAGAGAAAGTGTATAATATGTGAAAAAATTGGGTTGCTTTAAATAGCACATATGTGCATACCATACAGGTAATCAAAATATTGTGCAAATGTATGCTATTTCATAATAATACGGTAAAAGTTGTTTTATAATATAATATTTGGTAAAAAATTGTGATTTATTGTTTTTTGGATAATGTAAAAAATTTTTGGCATTAAGAAATTAAATTTCATAATTCGGGCCATATCATGTGCCCATGTGACTTTGACTTATTACCAAAATTTTGCCATTTAAAATTTTTAAATCATATAAATACAACCAATTAGATTAATAGAAATTAATAATAGATTTTTTTCCAAAATTATGGATCCATAATTTTCAGTATCCCTGACCCAAAATCTTGTTCATTGCTGTATTTAGGGTTGTGTCAACTTACCTGATAATGTAATTTATATTGTAAGTTATATCACAAGTTACATGACCTCATGTAAATTACAAATATATAAGGTGTTAAAGCAGGCCAGCATTAAGAAATTCTGACCAGCATTAAGATGAAAAAGAAAGAAAATTTTTAATTTTAGGCCAAAAGCTAAAGCGGGCCAACTTTAAAAATATTGGCCAGCATTAGATTAGTGTAACATATGTAAGTTACGTAGTTACGTAAGTTAAAATCTAACTTAAATAAGTTACCGTAAGTTATACAACCCTGGCTGTATTATATAATCCTCGCTACGCTTCGGGCAATAATTTTTATTATACAGTAATTTAATAGTCTATATAGTATATTCTCTAGATAATTAAACAAAGCTTTTAGTTATTTCTGATCATCGAAAGCAAATATTTTTAAAATTTGGTTTTAAAAGTTTTATTAAATCTCATATATTAGCATTAAATCGGTAACACTTATTTCTCCAACATCTAAGATTGGCCCAATTTAGAGTTAATGTTGGCCTAATTAAGAGTTAGCGTTGTAGAATCAGGTGTCGGAAAAATCATACAAATTCTATTGCTGTATTGAAATACTATCAAGTTTCTGTGTATTGAGTTAATTGTGCCTACTATTATATAATTGTCTGGGAGAAGGTTGCTGGATCCTTGCTTTTTGTTAATTGCTTATACATTATTTCTAGTGCGCATATCTTTTTTTTATGAAATTATGTTATCGTTTAATATTAGAGCTTTTCCAATTGCGATATACTGGGTGATAATAGTTTATTCCTAATCTATCAAAAACGTCCTTTTCATCCCGGACTTGTATTGACTGACCAATAGTGCCAGTGTTAGGATCTATTAGGGCGAAAACTGTGTCAGTTAGATGATAATTTTTATCTCTAGCTTTTTTCTGCAAGTACTTGTAAAATTCGTCATCTCCTGTCCACCAGAGTTTTGCAAGACAAAATTGATCGTAGGGAACAAACCTAATCAATAGTAACTATTTTATTTAGCGCATGGACAATAATACGACAATTGGTGCTTATTATAATACTATACCAGAATTCAACCCGCCGACGTAAGTATGGTTCCGCTCTAGGATCCAAAGATGGAAGTTGACAAATTGCCTATAATATAATTCATACATCTGATTATTATGAAGAAATTAAATATGAAATCATAAATTCAAATAATTGGAACTTACATTGTATTTCATATGCCCCTTTGATATATAATCGATACAAAAACCGGTACCTTTCAGATGGTTTAACACTGGCTTTAGGAAAATTTCACGAGCAGTAGATACTTTTTCAGTTGTTGACATGAAGTCGGGGTGCGTAGTAAGCATGTTTAATTCTTTGCTAGTATCTGCACCGCGACGGCTACAAAGACCACTCTAAGATGTAAGTTTCTTAAGCAATATAGCATATAAATTAAATAAACATACAAGCTACCACAAGCTTCACTAATAAATCGCATATCCAATGTAGATAGTGATTGAGTGATATATGACTAAAGGATTTAATAATATTTTAAAAAATAAAATAAAATAATAAAAGATTTAAGTAATCATAATTTCCCTACTTGTAAAGATTTCAATTCACATCTTGGAATTTCTTTGTCAAGTTCTTCAAGGTGTCGTATAATGATTCTGGTAAAAGGATCAGATTCCAGTTCGTTTGCTACATCCTCTAAAGACTTGCAACCTTTATCAATTAATTTCTTCGCTTTTACTCGTCTTTTTTCAAGAAAACAATAATAAATACGAAATTCATCATGAAATTTTGAATTTGAATTTATAATGACATTGTAATTTACCCAATTTTCGGTAACTTTGTGAAAAGATTAATTAAATTTCTTTCATCACTGTCATTTTCCCATAGTTGAGAACAAGTGCCCTATTGTGAATTTTATATAACTTAACTGGGTATTCTATATTAAGAATATATAATCATATAAAGTACGAACCGTCTTTAAAATCTCGTCTATTTTTGTTGAAATACCATTGCCAACACCTTTTAGTTTCCGAGCTTCTTCGCCGGAAGTTATTCGTTTAGGATATATAGAAATTGATTCTATTGCAGTACGATATGCTCGTTCTCGGTAAATGTCGCCTGCTTTTTTTTCTTTTTCTTCTAAGGCTTGTAATTGTTCGTTCGCCATATTCAATGTTTTCAAAGAGCATATTTATTTAATCCACCATAATTTTGATATAATGACCGAGGATTAATCAATAATACCCTGGGCCATATGTGTATAAACGGAAATGCATTTCGCTTATACCCAATAGCCCAGAATATTAATTATTACAAATATATTTCTTGAAGTCAACCCATTCCTCTTTTACCTTTTAAAACTTTTGTAATATTCTCATTTAAATTTACAAAAGGTTCAGTAGTATTGTTTGCCAATGGAGCTTTTACAGAAAAATCATTTTTTATAGCAACAGTCTTCGTTATTTCATTAGTAAGTTTATGAAAATATTTTGGCCGTATTATCGGTAGAAATTCACCCGCTAATAAAGCCCTAAAAAGATGCTGTGATATCATTATTTCTGTAAGAAGCATTAACTTTAAATTATAATAACAAACATATTATCTTTGTTACCGCTTAACAATAAAAACAAGTTGTTGGAATGTCATTTAAATAAAATTTTTGGATTAAGCATTATCGTATATTATATCTACGCGGCCACGCGACTCAAAATGATTATCAAATTATGGGGTGGAGATAGGGAGTGTGGCACGGCAAAAAATTTTGGCACGCCCATTAGCCAAAAATTTAAGGCATGTCATTGGCATGTTGTTTGATTTTTCTAATCGGAATATTTCATAAACTGATAATATCAGAAATCCAAATATCAATTTAACCCATATCCACCGATTTGATTTTTATTACACAAACTTTCTGCTATTAAGTGACGTGAGAATAACAAACGAAACCTTCAAATAAAATAGTTAAGCAATAAATATTCAAAGAACAGCTACGCCAAGCTGGAAAAGGAAGCACTATCGCTAGTTGTTGAAGCGTTTGGGTATTTTTGGGTAGTGAAGGATCGGTTTGTCATTGAACGATCGGTTGTATAATGGGCAAGGGTAAATTCGGAAGAACTTTTCAGAAAAACTACCTTTTTAACTTACTTTCAGCTAATAATTAATTCGTAATCCGTGAGTAAGGGAAAGGATTTGATTAGTGATCGGCGGGGTGCATATTATAATCAAAACAATTAATACCCATAATCTGGAGCCGTTTTTTAATTTTCTCGATTTCTGCAAAGCTAACATCTTTTGTGTTTCTATAAAAATTATAAAGCCGATTTTTCTCTTCCTAAAAGTGGTGAATTCATCAAAATTGACCCAATGGGCCGTGAGATATTATCATTTTATCTTCACGATCATATGAAATTTCTTTCAGATCTGCAAAGAAAATTTCATATGATCGTGAAGATAAAATGATAATATCTCACGGCCCATTGGGTCAATTTTGATGAATTCACCACTTTTAGGAAGAGAAAAATCGGCTTTATAATTTTTATAGAAACACAAAAGATGTTAGCTTTGCAGAAATCGAGAAAATTAAAAAACGGCTCCAGATTATGGGTATTAATTGTTTTGATTATAATATGCACCCCGCCGATCACTAATCAAATCCTTTCCCTTACTCACGGATTACGAATTAAACATGTAGATATTAAAAATATTCTATACACGAATTAAAAGTAAGGATTTGGGTTTTGGGGGGTTAGCAAATAATTCTCGATCATGATTGGCTAATTTTGGGGTGAAACCAAATCGGTGGATATACATGACCACTGTGCCACACTCCCTAGGTGCAGATTGTAACAATTCATGCAATTCACACTATCTTTTCTATTACATATAAAATGTCTTCAGAAAAAGAGTCAGAACAAACAGTAAATGAAGGATTAAATAAAAATAATCAAGATATAAACAAATTGACAGAAGAGATGTTTCTTAAAGTGGCCGATTATTTAAAGGGAGAGATCCTAGGTACTGTACTTTTATTCAACTAGTCTACTTTGATAAACTTTAATGCACTTTTTTCCAGTTTCAACATTCTGAGGCTCGATTGATTTATTTTTAGTTAAACTTTATAGCTACAACTGAAGATTACAAGCTTTTAGAAACAATGAATAAAGTTACGCGAGACCGGTATCAAGAAATGTCTAAAATGGCACAAAATTTGGTTGTGGAAATGGCAAACTATCAAAGGATTTGTATGTCCTTTAGCTTTGAACCATTTGATTAAGATTATATGAATCAATTTAATAAACTTGCAATTTATTAGACAATAGTTTCGAACCATATATTCAACAAATTGATGAAATATGTGAACAAGTCGATTTTTTGGAAAAGGTTACTAATGAATTAGACGAATATTCAAAAGAATTGGGTATGCATTTTCTTGATGGAACAAGTTATCGTTTTAACTTACTAATTAAACCTTATCATACTATTTAGAATCGCGACTGAAGAACTTGACTAAATAGATATTATCTAACAGTTAACCCAATTCTAAGCAAATGTTAAATAATTTATATATTTATATATTATATCAGATATTGTATAATTATTTCTTGTATGTTTTTTTTTTTTTGATTGCTTTTTATAACATAATATATATATACACACATAATATACATACTGTATACTCGGTATTACTGTATACAATTATAGGTTTACATAGGCTTACAAATGCATGATAAGATTCTGACATTAATTAAAACTATATTATATAGAACATCTGTTAATATCATTGTTGACTGATGACCTAGGTCTTACCTTTTTTGATGACTTTTGGTCATATCGTATGATTTTTGACCTACTGTATTAAATTTTATTGTTTTTTTACTATATTAAAAGGTTATAAAATATATATAATTTCGTTATGAGCAAATGACCTATGACAGATCATAAAGTCATATAACAGATAAGGACAATTATAATATTGATTCATTCATATGTCTTCCTGGAATTCCTATTAATTGACATTGACGATCAGGTGATTTCGTAAAGATTAGATAATGTTAATAATGCGAATATCATGTGATGTATTATCTCTTGCCGAGAAAGTATTATGATCCGCACATGATTTTCTAGCAAAGATCTCATACAATTTTTATTTATATGCCAGATGGATGAGCAACTGGCATCGAGTTTAAAATTTTTTTCATATGAAAAATATAAGTGGATAATCTATATAATCTATATATATGCGTTAATTCATTTAATTCATCTGTTCCAAAATCTTTAATTATAGCTATTACAAAAATGGCATCGAAACTAAACATTAATGCTTCCTCCGGTAATAATGATAATGTCAGAGAAGAATTATCCATACGATTTTTTTTAAAAACTGTCCAAGAACGTATCGAAAAACTCGAGGCAGACGTAAAAGAACTTTTTTCTAGAACAAAGAAAGAACAGGCCTCTGGAATAAGGATGGTACTTATGGGACCTCCAGGCGCTGGTATGAATTTTTGCATTATTAATATTAAATTATTAAAATATTAATTTTAAATTTAAATATTATCATTATTATTACTATTAAATACTAATTTATTGTTATTCTTTATTATTACTTCATTATTACTTTAATTATTACTTTATTATTACTTTATTATTACTATTATTACTTTATTATTACTTTATTATTACTATTATTACTATCATTTAATATAATTCAAATTCTTCCTAATTGATATTGTATTATGATTTATTTATTAATACAGGTAAAGGAACTCAATCCCCAAAAATCAAAGAAAAGTTTTGCGTTTGTCATTTAGCTACTGGCGATATGTTACGTTCGCAAGTAGCGGCAAAAACGAAACTTGGTATGGAAGCTAAAAAAATTATGGATGCTGGTGGTCTGGTATCTGATGAAATCATGGTAGGAATGATCCAAAATGAATTACAAAATAATCCAGACTGTAAACAAGGGTTCGTTAGGATTTATTTTTACTTATTCATATATATTTGTTTTATTATTTAATCGAGGTTTCGCCAAATTGGTCTTTCCTTGTGTGTTTGCTTCTCTCACGTCATTTACTGTAACAGTTTTATTTTAGATGGATTTCCTCGTACTGTACCCCAAGCGGAAAAGCTTGATGCCATGCTTGAAAAAGATAAAAAAAAACTTGATCATGCCGTCGAATTGGTAATTGATGATAATTTATTGGTTTCACGTGTCACTGGTCGTTTGATTCATCCATCCAGCGGTAGAACCTACCATAAAGTTTTCAAGTAAGTTGCATAATACTATTATAAAATATAGAAGCTTCTTATATCATTAATTGACTAATTTTTTTTAAAGCCCACCAAAAGTTCCTGGTAAAGATGATGCAACTGGTGAACCATTAATTCAACGTGAAGATGACAATGCTGAAACCTTAAAAAAACGTTTAGCGACTTATCATAAGCAAACTGCTCCTGTGGTAGATTATTATAAACAAAAAAATATCTGGTCTGGTGTAGATGCATCTCAAAATCCTGAAGTAGTTTGGGCGAGTTTATTAGCTGTCTTTGGCAATTCTAAGCAAAATTAAATAATAACATATACATTACAAAAAGTTAGTTTAATTAAACATCAGATTAAATCACTATAATATTCATGCATTTTAGTCTTTCTGTTCAGTGATATGTTGAAGTGCAGTTTTCTTGTTTAAAAAAAAAGTACTCTTAAAAACTGACGGCTATCCTGGACAATATCATCCCATAGGGAACGAACTTCCAACTTTTCCTAGTTATAATAATATATGTATTTTTAAATTTATCTTGCGTTAGTATAATTATATGAATTCATTGTTAGTCATATGATAATCTATTCAATTTATTTTCTTAACTGATTACACTATTTGAGCGTATAGATTCGATATAAAAAAAATTAATAAAATTATTTTATGTTAACAATAGTGATACGTCAGTACATCGATTAATTGATTAATTAATCGATTGGTCGATTATAATAATTGATCAGGTGATTATCTACGAGATGTTTCTCAAATTATTACAGAAAGGTTTATAATATTTATAAAGTTGTGATAAACTAGTACAGAAAAAAAAATGGTTTCAAGTAAAAAGTTTATTGACCGTAATAACAAACTCGCTGAACACTAAAATTTTTCTTTGACGTGATAAACTATGTGGCCTGTACCATTAATATCGAGCAAGTTGATTAGCCTTTTTTTTTTTTAAATATTAAAGATGAGACCATCGATTAGTCAAGTAATTGATTAGTTGAACAAAATCAAGCAAAAAATCTGGTTTAGTTTTGATTTGGTCTAGGTTCGCTTACAAGTTATTGGACTCATAATTGTGTATATTTATTGATCCAACTCAAAATATGGTTTTTATAATTGTTATGGTTATCTCTATTATAAACTTAATCATTATATTTAAATTTTTAATTTGATACAAATTTTCATTTAATATACTATATTTAAAATAAAAAAAAAAACTATTTGATAAAAAGAATATTTTGTTAAATTTTGAGTTACTGTATAATAATCAAAATAAGATATTTTTTTTTCCTTTTAGACAAGACTCGCCAAATATGATCTCTTTGATTTTATATACTATAGGCAAGTATGTATAAATTTTAACAAAGAATAAACAGTATTGATATTATTTAATCAAAGTTAGAAGCAAATTTTTACACAGATTTTCTGGAAATTTGGACTAGTCCATTAGCCTTATGCCATACACAAGAGCATTCCCTAAAGAAAATATTCTTATACAGAGAAAAAAAAAACTAAGCTAATAGGTCAAAAAAATAAAAAGAAAAAACAAACAAAACAAAAAAAAACAAAAAACAATTTACAAAAACAATTTACAAAAATGTTAATATTTCTACAAGTTTCTAATATTTTTTTATAAAATCAAGATTCTACAAGTTGAAGATATGCGCTACAAGTTTTATTAGCAAAAGATTTTAGGTTAGCATAACAGAATATTTTGTAAATCATAATCGAATTGTGGGTTATTTTGAAAAAGCAAAAAAACATTTTTTACAAAAAAGCTATATTGAAATTGTTTATAGGAACTTTTATCGAAAATATATATCTCTGCAAGTTCTTGACCAAATTTAATAAAATCTTTTTATTTTAATTCTATGAATCTATAGAATTCAAATAAAAAAATTTTCATTAAATTTGGTCAAAAATTCATAGAAATAATATTAATAAAAGTTTTTAAAATTTAAAATATTTATCAATGTAGTATGAATAGAAAAGTGTGATTTACTATCTAGAGTTATATAAAATCTGTAGTGCAAATAGCATTTTTTGTGGTATGAATAGCAGTATCCTATTTTTATTCAATTATTATAAAATGCACTTATAGTATTTTACTACTATAGATAAATTAGATTTGCAAATATATACATAAAAACAAAAAGTAAATTTTTATAAAACAAAAATAAATTTTAATTACTTTAGGTAGTGTTCCTATGAACCTGAACTAAACTAAACTTAGGTCAGGTTCAGGTTCAGATTCAGTATTGAACCTGAACCTGAACATTTTTTAAAACATGTTTAGGTTCAGGTTTAGTATTGAACTTTTAGAGCTGGTTCAGGTTCAGTTCAGGTTTAGTTTATAAGTTTATGAACATATTTAGGTTTAGTCTAGCATTTATATAAACTAGCAATTCTAGGTTTGGGTTCAGGTTTGGTCTGGTCCAGACCAAACTCAAACTCTAAATTTTATTATTTAAAACTTTATACTAAACTCAAACTCAATCATAAGTTTGGTCAGGCTAGTTCAAATTTTGCAAACTAGTTTGAATCTGAATAAAAATATATGTATTTTTTTGATACTGAACAAGTTTACTTAAAGTGAAAAGTATAAATTAGTTAGTAAAATTTAGAGATCATAAAAATTAGTATAATTTTATTAATAAAATTATACAAATTTTTATTATTCTTTAAATTTTACTAATTGATCCTAACTTCTTGCACTAAATAAATTTGATTAGAAGAGTGTAGTGACATAGAGAAGCTGTCTGGTTGTCACTTCCCAAGTGGCAGGTCTAGAGTTCAAATTCCACTAGAGACAAATTGAAAAATAGGCCTGTGCTATAGTAACATTTGTTTATTGATCGGTCAGATATATTGCCTGTAACCTTGGTACCACGATTTTGAATGAGAGCTTTGGAGTAGTTGTATAAGTTATACAGACAAATTCAAGGGACCAGAACAATTGAAACCTGTTTGGCAAGCCCCGAGTGGAGAGGTAGCTGGACTTTCGACAGTACCAGGGAAAAGGATCTTAGTAGTGACTAACCGGAAAATCTGGATGGGCAAGAGCCTCTATGGCAAAGGGGGTCCACCAATCTGGCTGCTGGTATTGTACCAGAGGAAAAGGTCATGTGTTATAAAAATATGAACCAAGGAAAGGGAGACCTTAGGCACCTAAAGCCTGGCGGACTGATCCTTCCGGACCAACTGGATTAGTAATCTGGAATGACTAAGGAAAAGGATCCAAAGAGTGACTGACCGGGTACTAGGGTTTAGTGAACTTCGCAAGAGCAGACAGAACTGACTGATTAACAAAAGTGCAAGCATAGAGGCATGTACGTGTCAAAGCCCAACAGAGCTCTGAGTGCCCCATATGTGAGTCTTAGAATGTTAAGAGGATCTGGAACCACCAGTAACAGATATAAGTGCATATAGTAGTACAAAAGTCAGGTTGGCTGAGCCTCATGATGCCATCCAACTATATCAGGGTTCGGCAAAACATATCTGGATACTTGTCACCATAGCGGGAAGTACAGTCGTTCGCACATTTCTGAATTCAGAATATTAAATCCTGGGTTCTTAAGTCGCAGTAAAATCGGCTAGTTGCAGTAGCATGCAGGCTTGAGATACTTACCCAATGTGGTAGAGGCAGCTGCATGGCTTGAGATACGAATTCCCGAGAAGTATACTAGTAAGGAAACTGGGTATACCAATTTGGAAGCAGAAAGCGCCTACCTGAAATTACATATATTAAATTGAAAGTAAGGGCAGTGTCATTAATCACCTGATTATTTTTTATCAGAGGCCTACCCCCTCCCTCTTCCTTAATATATATATAGTCAGGTTCTTATATATAATTTCAACTTTTTTTTACCACCTCCCCCCCTAAAAAATCACCTGATTTTTGTTACTCCCTTAAAGATATTAGGAAATATGGGTAAAGTGGTAGACATGTGAATACTAACTGTTGGTTGGGGAAAAAAGACGTCCAAAACCAGGCTAGCTATATAAATGGGAATATGGTAGGCTCTGGTAGGTTTAGGTTATGGATAAAATAGTCCAAGTCTCGACACTTAGCAAATAGTATAATAATTGTAAGCAATATATTATAATGATTAATATACATCCAATAAAGTCTAGAGCTATGATCTCACCTTAACAATAAAAAAAATAAATAAATTTGATTAGTACCAAAAAATACATCAAATTGGCATATTTTATTTTACTTTTCTTAAAATTTGAAGAAAAGATGCTTAATTTTGAATTTTTGATAAAAATTTTCAAAATTAAGTATCTTTTCTTCAAATTTTAAGAAAAGTAAAATAAAATATAACCAATTTGATATATTTTTTGATAGTAAACAAGTTTACTTAAGGGTAGGGTGAACATAGATCATTTCTAATAGTAATCACGTTGTAATCATATGAAATCATGTGATTAACCAATCAGGATTGTAAACAACGTGATCTGCCCAATCAGAATTAGCTATTTCTTTGCTACCTAAGTAAATTTCGGTCTATCTAAGTTTTTTTATCAATATATGAAGATGGATTTTTTCAAATATTAAGAGTTCTAGAAATTTCACGATTATGAAAATAAGAGCTTATTCTATATGATACCAAATTATTGTTAAAATTAGTCACAGTTCTAAAAAGTTTTATCAGGGGCATGTGTTTAATTTCTATACAAAATCTTATAGTACCACATAAATCATATGAAAATTGATCTACATTCACCCTATCTTAATGCAAAAAGTTAGAGAATTATAGAAATTAGTATAATTTTATTAATAAAATTATACAAATTTTTATGATTCTTTAAATTTTACTAATTGATCCTAATTTTTTGCATTAAGTAAACTTATTCAGCACCAAAAAATACATCAAATCGATATATTTTATTTTACTTTTTTTAAAATTTGAAGAAAAAATATTTAATTTTAGAAATTTTTATCAAAAATTCAAAATTAAGCATCTTTTCTTTAAATTTTAAAAAAAGTAAAATAAAATATGCCAATATGATGTATTTTTTGGTACTGATCAGTTTACTTAATGCAAAAAGTTAGGATCAATTACAGTCAGTACTATCTGAAGCCAACAACTTTTTATATATAGGCGCCAATTTTTTAGCTATAGTTAGTGTTCCATACAGATTGAATCAGACAGATATTTTTAGAGATCCGGTTTCGATCTGAAAACCGGATCGAATCCAAATCAAGATTCGGATCCAAATAAGAAAGATCTGGATCCAGATCCGGATTTGATAATAGATAATACTTTTTTGTATAATCGCTTTTAATCATATAATATTTTTTTAATATGACAATATTTTTTTAAGAGCTTTAGTTTGTGGCGGCCCTCGCTATAACAATCAAAAGCATTAATATATATATATTTTTTAAGTTTATTTTATTTTTTTATTTATTTTTTTTATTAAGTTATTTATTTTTTTATAAGTTTTTTTTATTTATTTTAATAATTTTTTTAATAGAACAAAAACGTAGAGATGTTATTCGAGTCAGCTGACTCATACAGGTTGACCTGACTCGACGAGTTATAAGGGTCACAGGTCAAAAATTGGTCTGACCTGAGTCAAACAATATAGGGAGACATTCGATCAAAATGTGACTGTTGACCAATCCAATCAAACTAATTATCAAGCGAAATTTATATACTATCATATTATTAAAATACTGAATCCTCACTTCTAAGGTTATTTAGATAACGTGTAGTAAATATTAACGTTTTTTCGATTTTTGTTATAATCTAAAAATAATTTAAATTACCCCCTGATCATACAACTATCTTTCTATAAGGGTCATTAATATATTAGACTAGACCATTAATTAATTAGTATATATTACTACACAATAAATTAATATTTTACATAATTTGACATTTTGTATCAATGTCGGCTCGCATATGAATATAAGAAAAAATTCATTATTTAAATTTTAAGAGTATTTTCCATTAATTCAAGCATATCATCATTGATGCCATGAATTACTTCTGTGTATCTTTTTTTAAAGATCAAAAACCAAATCATTCTAACGAATTCACATTTAATTAGATGGCTTTTAATTATCCTTACTTGCAATTATTATACTGTATCACTTTGCGATAATACTTTTATTTTTTATTATTGTTAATGCTATATTTAAATTTTTATTAAATCAAAATTTAATAAAAAATTAAATCTATTTGAAAACATGTGAAATCGGCCAAAGTTTTAGTGACACTTAAAGATATAAAATAGTTCTAACAAATTGATGATCGAGGTTTGTTCACTTTTTAGTAACAGTAAGACCTGCAGACGAAAAAAGGCATTCAGATAAATTGACGTTGGGGAATTGATAGATATTTGTGGGCTAATTTTGCAAGTACTGGATATTCAGCTTTTCTCAATGCCAACCATTGAAGTATATTTGTTTTGCTTGGAGCTCTTGGTAATAGTAAGTATGAATCAAATTCATTGTTGCTGTCTTTTTGGCTTGGTTGAGAGCAAGTAGGTACTAAAACAGAAAAAATATCCTCTTCAATATTATCAGATGCTAAAGAATTTGGTCGACTCTCTTTAAATTCATCATTTTGAGGCCAGTTCATCATACTCTATACATGCTTCCAAAATAGTGTAATGTTTTTCATCTTCAGTAAAAATTTGCATGTCTTTAGTTCGAGAGTCGAAAAAGATAGCAAGTTGAATTAATTGGGTCAGTTCTGAAAACCATGTTTGAATTGATTCAAGAAGATAATTTCTAAAATTTTTAATATCATTGTTAGATATCAATACATTAGATATTAATATATTATTAATTTTGGATTTAATATATTAAATGTGAACCAAGCTTGTGAGAATGTCAGATATTGTGAACCGGATAATTGCGTTAAAATAACCTTATATGGATGCAATAGTTTAATTAATCCACCTATTTTTTCTCAGTCTTCAGATAATAGTCTTTTTTTTTGTAGCTTTTTAACGAACTACTCTCATTATCTTCAACCAACAAAGACTTATATTTATATAGCGCCAGTTTAAGAATAATTAATCGGTTTAGCAAGTAAAACATCGAGTTCCAATGCATTGAAACATTATAAACCACAGAAAGCAACCTATCCCAATCATCCATTGTCATTTGAGCTGTTAATAGAAACTGTTTTTGTTTTGGACTTAAGCTAAAATGTACTATGACATCCTTGCATTTCTTTATAATATTGATAATTTCATGGCATCTCTTTAACATATCATTGATTATGAGATGTAAGGTATAACCAAAACAAAACTTTTTGTATATTTTATGTCTATTCTCTAACTTTCTTAAACATGATTTAATGTTCGCACTATTATCAATCGTGGCATACACAACTAGTGATGCCACCGAAATTAATTTTTGAAAAAGGCCTATTTTGTTTTCATTAAAGAAAATTAAAATTTTTTATAAAAAAGAGCAAATAAAATTTATATAGATATGTTTCTTATAATTTCGTCTATTTAAAAAAAGTATCAAATAATTTCGTCTTTCAAGTAAAATAGGTCAAAAACAATTTCGTCTTCAAATTTTAATTTCGGGTTTTAGAACCTGAAATAATTTTGTCCTTATGTATATATACAACTTTACTTATAAGCTGAAATTTGTTTAAAATTTCAATTATTTTGTTTGCAAGTCGCTCTGCTTAGGGTTCCGCAATTTGATTTGATTTTCAAATATTTGAATCAAATATTTGATCAAATTCAAATTCAAATTTGACTATATTTAATTTGATCAAATTCAAATATGGTCTTGATTTGACAAATATTTGATTTGATTTGAAAATTACTATTAAAAATTCAAATTCAAATCAAATTCAAATTCAAATATTTGAATCAAATCAAATTCAAATCAGAGGCAATTTGACTTGATCAAATTCAAATTGATCCAATATTTGATTTGATTTGAATTTGAGAAACCCTAGCTTTGCTGTATGGGAGTACAGAAGATACAAAATCTCACCAACCATTTCTCGTACTTGAAAGTCTCCATTTACCCAATGAAACATAAGTTCAATGTACGGATCATTGTTATCTGAAGTCCACATATCGGTGGTAAATAAGATATAACAAATTTCATTATTGTCGTGTACATGTTCATACATACTTTGCAAAAACTCTATCTTTAGCATTGGTTAACATTTCTTTTAAGGGTAGAGCGTACGTAGATCATTTTTCATATGATCTACATGGTTGATTAAATTTTTATATAGTAAATAAAAATATGCTTTTAATAAAACTTTTTATTATCTAAGTCAATTTTTACTATATTTATATAATATATAGTTTAAAGTAGCTTGTTTATAATAGTGAAGTTGTAAAAAATGCATCTCTTTAAAAAAAAATAAACTTCATATAGAATTAAATTTTCCAAGGTCACTATATGTTTTTTCTGGATTACACAAAAATTTAATAATCCTCATTAGTTGAATCATATAATGTTTATATGTAAATCATATGATATGGTTATACAAAGTTGATCTACAATCTATTTTATATGAAAATAGAAATATTGACACCCTACCCTTAACTGATCTTTACTTAAAATATTAGCTTGAGAGTCCTCGTCTTCTATTATTTTTATTAAAGTTCATAATTCTAGGATTGAAAAGGGCTAGAGTTCTTCGGTAATAAAAGCAGCAAGATTGCTGTTGAGTTTTTTTGTTTTGAGTAATTGAATGAATATTTTGATACTTTACTAAATGCTTCTACTAATGTTCCTTGTGAGAATCCCGCCAATATATGAAACTCACACTTGCTTTTACCTTTTTGTTCTATTTTTACTCGGTTACCTTCTACTATTGCTTTTGAAATGTGATGTCTGCTTCTTAAATGTCGCTATAAATTTGATGTGGTGCCGTCTTTTTTATATTTTATCTGTGAACAATTTTTGTAGCGGCAAGCCCAATATTCTATATTATTAACCAATACTACTTTAATAAAAAGGTTTAACAGGACTACCGTATATTCCCGAAAATAAGCTACTCCGAAAATAAGCTACCACCCTGATTTTTTTCAAAAATCTCAAAAAACGTGTTGGCAGTTGCTACATATAATCTTTTTTCCACTAAGTAAACTTCAAAAGTTCGATTAAGTAAAGTTGTTTAGCGCATCAAAATACACCTATAGTAAAAATTTGGTGTCATTTGGACAACTTTTTATTATACGTTTTTCAATTTTTTCAAAAATGGTTATACACTGAAAATAATCTATCCCACGGTTTTTCGTGTAATTTTTGGCCCAAAAAAGGTAGCTTATTTTCGGGAATATACAGTATCTCCTGATTTTTTAGTTCTTTTTTTACGCGGAATTGTGGATAACTGTGAAATTTCACTAAAATTTGAACTATCTGTTCTAACTAAATAATTATTAGATTTTACTCTGATTTTTCCATTTCCAAACCGCATTTACATGCTCTGATTCCACCAACTCCAAGTCAACATCTATATTTTCTAATTTTATGTCATGATAATAATACCCTTTATTCAATGCTTAATTTATTCATCGAACTCTTTCTGACGATCACTTGGACCAAATTTTCTGACCGAAGAAAACAAAAAGTTTTTTTGTTGGAGCGTTGCCTATACTTAATGTATAGTAGGATAATACAG
Organism: Gigaspora rosea; assembly: GCA_003550325.1. Lineage (NCBI taxonomy): Eukaryota > Fungi > Glomeromycota > Glomeromycetes > Diversisporales > Gigasporaceae > Gigaspora > Gigaspora rosea. Next base: position 110,048 of record QKWP01000035.1, read on the forward strand.
AAAACGGTTTTTATAAAGGTCAACCTACTGCTCTGGGGACTCCTTTGTATATTCGACATGCAAGTCAAAAGCGTCTTCTTACAAGATAACTGGCAGGAGGTAGCGCCCTTGTACGAGAAATTTTGGTGGAGAGCAAAGAGCGGCTCCGTCAACGAAGTGATCTGTGGCAAAACAGTGGGAACAACAAAAAAAATGAGTTTTATCTTGTATACACCCTCTTTAAGATTTGTTATGAGTGTCGTCACACTCCCCCTTTGGACTTTCGAAATTTCGCCAAAAAGTAGAAAATCCAGCTTACCCCCTCCAAAAGATCGGTAGTGTTTACTCCTTCCTAATTGGGATTGTGCCAACCTATTTGGAATCGACGTCACGAGTGCATTCCAGTACTGCTTATGAAATAAACAATGACTGACGTGTCAGAGATTGGGAGGATTCCGTGAAGAAATTTCTTTCTAGAAGATTCTATTAGGCGTCTACTTTTCTTTTTTTATATACATATAGTACTATGATAGAGCGTTTCTTTATGCAGTACTATATAATCTTTACAGTCTAGCACAGGCAATAATAGTGCCATTATATTTCTTTCTTTTTGCCCTTTTCTTCTTTCTTTTCATGTTTTTCTTTTGTATGTTTTTTGGTTTCCGTTTAGGTGTAAAAGTTACTCCCCTATTTTATTCTCCCCTTTATATTTTCTATATTGTGTCTATTTTTTTCATTAATAGAATCCTTCTACTCGAGAAGCTAGGAGAAGAAGGTTTAAAAAGAAGGCAATCATGATGTGCTGAGTGTAGATTCCTTTCGGTGATTTATTAGCTGGGTCATACAAATTAGTTAGTAATAAGATAAATTCTACTATAGCAGATTGAACATAGGTACTCCTGAAGTAACTGGGTTAGCCAATATTTGTAATATCCCTTAGATTGTAACACAGGCAAATTTGTCTGCGTATTTTAAAATTTTTAATAAAATTTTAAATATTGATTTTAACAATATCTTTTCTAAGTAAAAAATATTCTTTAAGTTTTGTTTTAGTAACTTTGTTATAAAATTTTTTTAAAATCATTAGAAAACTTTAATATAATAAATGTTTAAAGTTCTTGTATTGGCATTTTTACTATTAAAATTTTTCTTTAGATTTTTTCAAATTTTATATGTTCCCGTCTATAAAAAAAATCTTTACTTCTAATACAAGTCTTAATTTTTACAAGTAAATCATTAAAGTTGCAATAATGAAAGTTGTCATCCTTTATATAAACTACAATATTGTCTTAAGAACTATAGTTCTAAAACTAAAACTAAATAAGATCGCAGAAAAATTGTAATAAAATTTTTTAAAAAAATTTTTTCTTAAAATTATCTATTTTCAGCTTATATGTAACTATAATTTATTTTCTTATAATATAAAAACTAATTTTGCAAAAAAGTAATCCTTATTTTCAAATATAATTGTACAAAGTTTTATTTAATTATTTTAGTATTTTAAAAAAGTAAATCAGAGCTAAAAAAGTGCAAAAACGCAGGCAAATTTGTCTATGTTCTACTACAATCTAAGGGATAGGATAAAAGCTGTAATTAAGCAGTTAATAGCATCTAATAAAAATATTGGCATGATTGCCGAATTAAAAAAAAATAATACCCTTTATTATTTTTGTCATAATACCCTTCGTTATTCTCATTGTAATATTCTTCATTATTCTCATCGCAATACCCTTCATCGTTCTTATTGTTATGCCCTTCGTTACTCTTGTTATAATTCCCATCATTATTCATTGGTGTAGCCTTCCTAGATTTTATTCTTTATTTTAACTATGATATAAAAATTACAAAATATTGGCCTTTTTATTAATAAAATAAAAAAAAACTCTATCACTAGCTTCTTGATATACTGCTATAAAATTATTGAAAAAGTTAAACTTATCTAAAAAAAAAAGTTACTTTATGAAATTTAAATTGCAAAAAAACTGTTTAACGAGCAGTACTCATAGAAGTATGTTTAATAAACTTGTGCTCATTGAGTACAAGTTTGTTAAACATGTATATTGTTCTAATTGGCCAGTGATAATCAATTATTACGTGAGATAATCTAATTGGGTAACTTGGTTAACCCAATTCATGACCCGGATCAATACCTGATCCGAATCTTATTGACTCAAACCAAAATTTCTGATCTGGGTAACATCTCAATGAAAACGACAAAAAAAATGACGAATAAAACAGAAGAAAATGAATATAAAGCAGAAAAAAATAGAGTGAAAACAGGACAGAAATCATGATGAAAATAGCAAAAAAAAAAAGCATAAAACAGAAGATGAAAACAATGAAGCAACATACTTACATAAAGAACCCATAAAGAACTTACTAAAGAACCCAACAAAATCAATGAAAAATTTACTAGAAGCCTTACCTGAAACAATGAACTTACATAAGAGCCATGAAGAATTTACAACTATTCTTTTAAAAATGACTAAGTTGCTAAAGACCTGCCAAAAACAACGAAAAATTTACTAAAGAACCTACTAAAAATACCAAATACAGGATGTTGATGAGATTTCCCAGGTCACATGAAAACCCAGTCACCCATCACCCCCAATTAAAATTGTGAGCAAATCCCCTACTCCATTACACAAATCAAATATATACAGCTCTTTTTTTTTGTTTACATTTTGTAATTTTTTTTGCTGTTCTTTATCGAATTTGTTGCTAGAGTCGTCGTTTATTGGAGCCTCTTTTCATTGCTGTTGTCATTGTTGCCTCTTTTCTTTGTTTGTGCTACCTCTTTTTATTGCTCATGCTACCTCTTTTCATTGCTTGTGCTGCCTTTTCGTCACTCATGCCATCTCTTTTCATATACTTTTTTGGCTCTAGTATTAATTTGGAAATCAGAATATACAAAAAAAAAAAAGATTAGTTCAAGTTAAGAAAAAAAAAGAAAGAATAAAAGTAAATACTTGTCTTTAAATTCGTACTAATTTATTTCTGTATTTGTAGATCACAAGATTAGTGTAAAAGGTACTTGTACAGTTTAGAGTTAGGGTTAGGATTAGTATAGTATTAGATAGTATAGAAAGGTTTATGTAAATAATTTTAAAATAATAAAAAAAAATAAAGTTTACTATATAACTGAAAAGAGCTTCTGAATTGTTTTTTTATTTAATTATAAAGAGGGCTTTTTTTAACTGCTTTGCTATCTATATCAAATAGGGATATTAAGTGGTTCGTTCAGTCCGGTTCTGGTTCAGTCCGAAGTTCATGAACTTTAGTCAAACTTTAATGGTTAAACTTGAGTTTGAGCTTGAGTTCATAAACTTTAAGCATAAACTTCGGGTTAGCTTTAAGTTCAAGCTCGAGTTTATGGGCTAAGTTTATTTAATTTTAAATATAAAAAAACATGCTGAAAATAATTTTTTTACACTTTCTTAAAATTTACAGTATAGAATAATATTCGAAAAATAAAGGATAAATACGTATTAAAAGCCCCGGGTATGATACTGTGTTTACGTAATAAGAACAAATGCGCATCAAAAATAAAAAGAAAAAATTAGAAATAGTAGTAGATAAATAAATAAAAATTAAATATAAATAAATAAACAGAACTCGAAATTCGAGTTTTGTAATAGTTTTATTATTAATTTTAATTTTAATAATTTTATTATTTTATTATTATTATTATTATTATTACAAAACTCGAATCTCGGGTTCTGTTTATTTATTTCTATTTAATTTTTATTATATTCTAATTATTAAAGAATTTATTTAGTTTGTGTCGGGTTAGTAATTTTGGTATTTTTTTTGTTACACGATATTTTAATATTGTTTGTCTATTTGTGGAATATGATATTTGGATAGACAAAAAATAGTCCTATGCGTTGATGAAGTTACGCTAGGGGTATTATCGCGAGGATAACCTGATTTGTGGCTTATATAAAATTGAGGCTTATATGAAAAGGTAATAGCATATGATGCATGCAATGGAGATTATGGAGAATTGATGTTGAATGTAATGAGTGCCGCTATTAGAAAAAAAAAAAAAAGATGCGCCATACCTTAGCGTTAGCGATCCTCAATTATGCTTCGACACGTGATATATCACGTGCACATAGAGTTGTTATAAACACAGTAAATACGTAGAGTTGTTATGAGCACAGTATGTAGTAGTAGGAGAGAAAAGTAATAGAGTGGAGCACTACTCCCATTTTGTATCTTCATAATCTTTAATAAAGAGAGTGTTTAATATGAAATCCGAGCGAGAATAAAGTTCGCATATAATAATCATGATACAAGTTATCTCAAATAAGCACTTTATAACTAGTTGCTCTGTAGTATTTTTATTAACAACAAGAAAATATTAGTTAATGGACAGGTATCTTACAATATGACCGTGAGACCTTGATGAATCATATAAATTAGTAGATTGAACTACTAGTTCATAAACTGGGTTTCTAAACTAGTTATATAAATTAAGTTTATAAACTAGATTTATAAACCAAGTTATGAACTAAGGTTATGAAACTGGTTCAGAAACTACTAGTTAATTTTTCTCTGAACGAACTGCTAAAAAAACTAGTTTGAACCGGGTTTGAACCCAGTTCATCTGAACCACTTAACATCCCTAATATCAAATATATAAAAAGCCGTTAGGTTATTCCTTGTTAGAATTCTAGTGATACTAAATCATTGTCTTCGAGAAATTATAGCATATTAGTACTTTATGTGCTACTAAACATACCATTCTATACACTCATTGTTCCATTCTAGTATGTACATATATATGTACGTATATACAAAAAAAATAATTTAAAATAAATAATTAAATAAAAATAAATTAAATTAAAAGTTAAAGCGAATTTAAAAAAACTAAATAATTAAATAAAAATAAAGGATATGTTTAATGCTCACCAGTAGTGAATTTCACCAATCTAATTAAAATTAAGGATCAGATATAATATGCAAAACAATTTTGTATAACAAAAATAAAAATTTTTTTATAAAATCGCTCCTAACTAAAAATTTTGTTTATGAAACTACTTTTTTTTATGCAAAAAAAATTTTTTTATAAAATTTTGGTATAAACTATACCTCCTGCTTCATCCCAGTTCTTATACTTACCTAATTAGTCCGAAGGATTCTCACAGGTAGAGCAATAGTACACCCAATGTCCGTGTGTTAACAAATTCTGGATCCTGATTGGCTAGATCAGGTGTAACATAAAAAAACAACAATCAAAACAATAGAAACTGATGCTTATTGGCTAGATCAAGTGAAACATAAAAAAATTGATTTTATATTTGTCCTTCGGACTTTAAATGGGTCCCATTTTCCTAGTATTAAAAGAATTTAAGTGGAAGATCGCAGATAAAGGGTATAAAATGATCGACATTTTATAATAAATCACGGCGGAATTTAATAGTAAATTTTTATAGTGTGCGAATGGGGCTTGCTTACATATAAAAGTATTTTTTTTATTAAGTAACACTTTCTTGTTGCTTAATTAAAAGTCGTAGAGCTAATTCTTGTGATTCTAATGGTAGTAAAATCATCAAAATCGGTTTGATAAATCATAAGATACGAGTATTTTTCAATTGTTTACTATAGAGTTTTTTCTTATGAATTGAAGCACATGGCGTTCCACTTACTATATAAGGTAATAGTCACATGCCCGCGATTTTTACTATAAAATTTGTTCCCTTTAACTGCGGACTACTAATTAATTTTTATTTGTTTTGCTACATATAATTATGTATAGATAGATAATCACCGATGAATTTTACCATTGGTGAATACTAAATTAATTCAAAAATAAATTAAATTAAATAAATAATTTTAAAAATTAAAGTTGAAACAAATTTAAAAAAACTAAATAATAAATAATAAAATAATTTAAATATTAAAAATTAAAATGAACAAAAAAAAATAAAAAAACTTAAATAGAAAAAAAAATTAAAATGAATAAAAAAAAATAAACAAAATTAAAAAGAAAAAATATTAAACCGATTTAAAATTTTTTTATAATTTTTAAATTATTTTATTATTATTATTTGAGATTTTCTTAAAATCATCCTGGATGATTTTGTTAAAATCATCCATAATATACATATATAGTAATCGTATTACACGAATTGATATGCATATAAATATTTCTGCTTTTTTAACGGCTTTTTTAGGTTTAGTTTATATTGTTTTCTTCTTTTTGCTAATCAAATATTTCTCTTTTCACAGTGCTGTTGTTGTTTGGTGTCGTAGTTGGTGTCGTAGCTGGTGTTGTTGCTGGGGCTTTAATTGTAATTTAATCGTTTGGTTTGTTTTTTCTGGTACACCGTCATTATTACTGTTCCTTTAGTTTTTCTAGTGAACTTGCAGGTGCACTTCTTCACTTGATCGAGCTTAGATTATTTTGGTGTCTTCGTTTCTCCAGTGCCATCATTTATTAGGGTCGTTTTTAATGGCGCATCGTAGTTACCTTCATTTTTCTGGTGTCATTGCTTCGCCATTTATCATTTTCAGTCTTATATTGGCTATTTTTATAATGGTTGTCGCGTTATTTCGTCAGATGCAGTTTTTCTTAGTTAAGTCAGTAGGAGCAGAAAGTGTTATTTTCAGTTGGGGAGGGTATCTTTTTGCATCACTTATCTTGCAGGAAGGCTGGTTCTATCGTCTCTTCCATTTCTGCCTGCTTTGCAGACTTGGCAACAAAGGTTAGCACTTGCAATTGTTAGTAGTAAGTAATGTCAGGCTTTTGATCTTGTTTTGTGGTCTTTTTAGTTGTAGCAGCAGTATAAGAAAAATATATTGATATGGCGTGGGCAATTATTTCAATATCGAGACATTTGTGAGACTACAAAAATTCCGATTTGCGAGTTGGGTTGGTTACTCGTAAGTATCTTTCGGATTTGTTTACTACTTTCTTTTTATAATACCACTTATAACTAATATTCGTTTGTCTTAAACCATGACTAACTTGATATGTTGAATGATCGGAAACTTAAATGAGGTAATCTATTGTTTAAGTCAAAGGCCATAATTCTACCACTATATGCACTGGAAGATGAATATTGAAGTCATGTGTACACAATTATAACGAACACAAATCTACTGTCATTTAGTATTTCGATCCGAAATCTGACTGTCTGAATTGATTCTTAAATCTAGATAAATTTAAATATTCAGATTAGAGTCTTTTATTCGAATTGGTCAAGAAACTTAAATAACGAACCTAAGAGTGCACACAAAAGCTGACTTTATATGTAATTTAATGCAGATTCAATTTAATAGAATCTGGCAACTTGTCAAAAATAGGATCGAAACACTACCTTCACTATGCTCAGGAAATGTAAAATTCGAATTGAATGAAGTGTTATAGGATATTCTAAGGAAATTTTATATAGGGTCGAATGTATACTTTTTAGTGCAGTTTATTTGTATGGCACAAAACTTCTGTATGAGTGGCCCGAATATAATTTTTTTTATATATTCTTCCTAATTTGCGTTTGCGTATGTTTATCGTATTGAGTGCATAATGATAAATTCATATGTTATTTGTTGCAATCTAGTTCTGTATATTTTATTGAATACTCTTTAGAGTTAGGGCAGGGTTGGCAATGGAGCCAATAGAGCTCAATGGTTGTGCGAATAGAGCTCAAATAGCTAGTATCCATTGGTTCCATTCAGAGCTCTATTGGCTCTATTCACAGCTCCATTGGGCTCCATTGACTCCATTGCCAACCCTGGGTTAGGGTCATCTTATATTAGGGTTGGGTTAGGTTTTAGGTAGTTATATGTAAGAAAATTGCCTTCCCGACATGTTTAATTAACCCCTGAGGTAAGTTTAGACTGCCGTTTTGCACTCACGTGACTTTTATATGTAGATCAGCCAATCAGAATCATGAAATTTTGTTTACCCGAAGAAGTCAAAAATCCAAAAAAACGCAAAAATATAAAAACGATAGCCTAAACCTGTTTTGGTGCATTAATTAAAAATGTAGAGAAGGCAATTTTATCTATACAAGTTACTCTTGTTATAGTGAACTCTCGATATAGTGAAAACTAATTAAAATCTCAATATAGTGAAGTTGGACCCAAAGCCAGTCTATATAAAATTCTCTCGATATAGTGAATTTATTAATAAACTCTCGATATAGTGAATTTTTTAAAAATTTTTATTAATGGAACCGACCACTTCACTATAACGAGTTTGACTTGTATATATACCCTCTCCTAACGGTAAACTAACCCTAGCCTAATTATAACTAAAATTTCAAAAGTCACGTGGGTACAGTCAACCCTCCATAAATGCAACCTCCATAAATGCAATACCTCTCTAAATGCACGTTTTTTTCTATTCCGTAAAATGTTATTAGTGCTAAATGCACGTTCTATATTCTGTAAATGCACGTTCTCTTGAATAACATTTTATATCACACTAACCTCCCTAAATGCACGTGGCCAATCAAATTTTAGTATTTAAGATAGGTTATACAGTTTTGGTAGAAGTTACACAAACTTGATGATCTAATTTTTAAAAGCTGCAATTTAATTGGCTCTCTTTAAATGCAAACCTCCCTAAATGCACATTGTAGGCTTGTCCCTACGAGTTGCATTTATGGAGGGTTGACTGTACAAGGCTTTAGCGATTTTATATTTTTCAGGTTTTTCGTTTTTATTTACTATTTTGCTTCGCCGGCGATCATCAAAATTCTATATATTGATCAGATATCGCGTGATACTGCTTCGCTTTAGACGACCTCTAAATAAGTGGTTAATAGGCTAAAAGCTTAACAGTTAATAGAATTTTGGTATTTAATTTTAATCACTAATTAAAGTATTGTCTGCTGTATATAGTTATTTGTATATTTATATATTTATTATATAAAATTATATTATAGGCTGGTGTTTAATAAAATCAGCCAGGCTGATCGTTAGTAAACCTCTTATTATTTAGTTTTTTTAAATTTGTTTTAACTTTAATTTTTTTTTAAATTATTTATTTAATTTAATTTATGGATGTTATTTTATGGAAACATGTTGCCATAGCGACCCTGTAATCAGCTAATCAAATTCGATCATGTGCATCACGTGCTTGTATCAAGCATGTGATGCATGTGATCGAATTCAATTAGTCGATTACATATACTTAAAATTATTAACAAAATTTATTAATAGTTAATAAAGCAAAAACATTGTTTTTGACCCACTTAACCTATCGTTATTGACTCCCTCTAAAAAAAAAAAATACTATTGTTTTTGACCTATGTAACGTAACATGGTCACAGATCTGCAGGGACCTGCATATATGCACAAAGATCAGCAATATTACAGTATTACTATATCAAATATGTCCCAAGTTCGATATTACTAATATTTCATGCACAATAATTTTCACGGATCAGCAATAAATTACAGTATTACTATATCGAATATGTCCAAGTCCGATATTACTAATATTTCACGCACAATAAATTTTCTCGTATACTCTTTATTATAAACACAAATTAAGTATTACTACGTACAATCAGCTAATTTCTTGTTGCCTAATCTATTAATAACACTAAAATCGTGTATTTTATATAGAACCTAGTACAGTCACATGAAACTACAATTTTATAATTAATATTATATATTATATAATTAAATGATTATATAATATTGAACAAATAAAAGAAATCCATTCATATTACGATTCATTTACAGACACATCCAATTTAGACATCTGCTTTTCTTTTGTTTTTTTCTGTCAAACCACGTAAATAATTTTTTCTTATTTTGTTCTACATTGTCATCCAAAAGAATATTCGTTCGAGGCATGCTTTTACGAACTCACATCTCTTCCAGTTGGTTCGTTTTTCTGAAAAAAGTTTTTCGAGTTCTGATCGTGCTTATCTTTATTGGTTGATTTCACATTAATACTATTTTGAACCAGCTATAAAAATGATAATTAATATGCTGAATAACAAATACTGTACTATTGAATATTAATATATTCAGATATTACCTTGTTTTTTGAAATATTACGTTTGCAATTACGGATTGTAGCAGTTACTCGCCTCTGAATTGATGGAGCTAATGAGCCTGATTGTTCTTTTCGATTATTTGTTAAAGTTTCATCCGTCTCAGATAACGCTAATAATTCTATTTCATTATCAAGCTGCATTGGATCATCATCAATAATATAATTCTAAATAGTAATAATATATAAGTATATGAAATACAAATACAATCAATTTATTTTAAATTTATATACTTCTTTATCCGATATAAAGCCATTAGATTTTCTTGGTTTAGCACCATGCATTTTAGGAGTACCAACATCAGATATTCTTCGTGCAGGCATTTCCATAGGACGAAATGGATCTTTCTTGGTAACTCCACGCTCGTAGGGAAAAAAATGACATTGCCTTGTACTATATAAGATTGAAGAATTTCTTCAAACGCTGCATCAACAGAGTTACTATATATGATAAGATTTTTTTGTTCTTTTGGCATTGCACGTTCCTTATTGCGAAAATATTGTACAAGATCATGCTTTATACTATTCAGCATGATTTTATTATTTTCGATATCATCAAATAAATGTACTGCGTGAACATGCTTACAAACGTCACGAAAAGAACCATTCCACATGAAATCAAGGCATGTGCATTCCCCCATAGAGATATTTACAAGATAATAATTATTTTGCTGCATGATAGGATGTTTAGAAGCAAGTTTATTTATCATTTGTTGAAGTAGTTCAAATGACTTATTATCAATGTTGATTTTTCTCATAGTATACGGTAATCTGAATCCACTATTCCCTTTTTTTACATAAAAGTATGTATTAGATCCTCCTTCTACAGGCCTAACTGAATGTAACAATGCGTAAAGCCATCCCTGATTTAGTCGTCATTTCATATCCATCGGTTGCTTGAATGGTAGTAATTAATATTCTATAATTCTTGAATTCCAATATGTTACCTGACCTGCTTCAAATACAAATTGTGAAGAATTTTCTTCGATAATATTATCTCGTATTAAAGTAATGCCATACAACCTTTCAATAAATGAATTAATGGGTTGGGTGCTTACACGTCGACCTTCAACTAACTTATTCATGCGCTCTGTAAGATTATTTGTCGTCATAGGTTTGGTACCTAGAATATCATTTAAGGATGGCATTCTACCACCATCAATGAAGCAGTTAATCCATTCTTCAGATAGCCAGTTTGAATATAAATCATTGCACAATGAGTCTTTTGTAATCTCCATTAGTGGTAAAGATTTAATAAACGACCTATAAGCTTCACCAAGTTCCAAAGCTTCTTTTTTACTTCTGCTTCGACCTACTATTTTAAAGGCCATAGTAATTGGATATCGATAACGATCATCAATTCTCAAGTCCTTTAAACGTTCACCAAGTGTTTGCATGATGTGAAACTAGCATAAAATCACACCACGCGAAATAGGTTGGAGCCCTCTCTTAGTTGGTCGATGCTTATCGATCATCGCAAATGGTTGCCATAATTGTGCACATTCTCTAATTCTCATAAATCCCTTATTATTTGCCAATTTCCTATAATAGTACTCATGATTGCAATTATTATTGTTACATGGAATATTCCGTTGTACTGCTTCCACAGTAAGTCTGATAGTATAGTTGTTTTCCTTATTCGACACTCCAAATGCAATTGGTGTTCCAAACCCTGCATTGTCCTCAACAACAAGAGACAAAATCAGAGCATTGTCACTGTTAAGTCATATTTGCCGTCGATACCAAAACAGAAAGAACCAAAGTTACGTACTTGCTGAAGCCATAAATTATCGCTCAAAGTAAGTTGATAGTAATGTTCCGGATTATCCCCAGGTGCATTCATATCTGGTTGTTGATAATATAACACAACACCTTTTTACTTTAATATGCCTGTTACTAATTCATGCACATTTGTCCATGGGCCTATTTGTTTTCGTGCACGAAGACTATCTCTTTTAAGCAGCTACCGAAGTTTTATATCATCGCATATAGAATTTTGGCTATTATAAAGGTGTTCAAGCTCATTCTGCGAGGCATTATTGTATGGTACGAGAAGCTTCATCTTGATTTCTTTAGTCGTACGTTTGTCTGCTCTATGACTTTTAATTGCAAAATCTCATGCTTCCCGATTTAAATTAATTTGAGACAGCGCAGTTGTTTCTCGAATAATATTCTGTAGAACATGACTTCCTTTAATGGTCATGCATACTGGAAATTCTGTATCGATTTCTGAAAGCATAACTTCAGTAAGAATTCAAACGCTACACTTGTGCATATCAAAGGAATTATTAAAATTATATTGGTCAGAATAATGATTGCATTCTTTAATACAATCACCAAATCTACCACAAGATCTCTGACAGCCACCTTCACCAGAACAAAACCAAACCCATCTCCAAACATGAATATCACTTTTGATTCCGGCACATATCTGTTGAACCCGACACCTTTCATTTTCAGTTAGTCGTAGAATATTATCAAGTCGATTTGTCGATTTACTGTGGCCTTTGTTAGTTTTCCAACTGAGATAATCAACCGAACCTTCTACACGCTCAACGGTGATAAGCCCCTGTTTTACTGTATCGTTTACTCGTTTTCGACTTTGAACTTTGTATCGAATATTTTGTGATATGGGAAGAGAATAAAAGTAATGTTCAACTGACCGTCCAAATGGTAATCGAATATTACCATTATTGTCAATACGAAAAGAGATTGTCATCATGCATAAAAACAATTTATTTATTCAAGCTCGCAGTTTAAGAAAACCAACACTATTTGATTAATACGTCTTTAAAAAGTAACTATGAGGTAAGAAAAAAGCGAAAGAAAAGGTAAAACTAACGCTTAAAAACCTTTAACCCCTTTATTTAGTAATAAATGATATCATTTTTACATCATTTATTTTGTTATCACATGATCATATGATCATTCGGAGCAGCACATGAGATCAAAATCCGTCAATTTCAATTTTAAACGCACTATAAAATCTTTACTATAATTTCTGCCGATCGGGTTTCCAATAAAATTCCGACAGCAGAAGATGCCGTCGGAAATCGAATTCAGTAGATAGTAATGATATGCAGGTCCCTGCAGTCTGTGACCATGTTACGTTACATGGGTCAAAAACAATGGTATTTTTTTTTTTTTTAGAGGGGGTCAATAACGATAGGTCAAGGAGTCAAAAACAATGTTTTTGCGTTAATAAAATTTATTAAAAAAAAAAAAAAAGAGGAGAGTGTGGTGATTTAGAGAAGTTGGTAAGTTGTCACCTCCAAGTGGCAGGTCTAGGGTTCAAATCCGACTGATGACGCTTTGAAAAATAGATCTGTATTTTGGTAACTGTTTTCTGTTGATTGGTTGGATACATTACCTGTAGTCCTTAGTTACCATCTTGAATGGGAGCTTTCGGGCGAAGTTGTGTCTTATAACACAGACAAATTCAAGGAACCGAGGAAACAGAAACCCATTTGGCACGACCCGAATAAGGAGGTAGCAAAGATCTTTAGCGGTGCTACCAAAACTGAAATATTGGACTGGAGCTGAAGAACCGGACGTCGACCTCAAGGACAAGGTCTACCAACCTGGCCACCAGATCGGGTACTAGAGAAAAAGGACCTATGTTATAGAAGTAGGTACCAGGGAGAGAAAAACCATAATGGCACCTAATGCCGAGTAGATCAACCCTTCCGGGCCAACTGGATTGGAAGTCTGGAAAAACGGTGAAGGACCGATAGGAAAGTGATGGTGGGTATTGGGATTGGAGTGAACCTTATAAGGGCAGAAGTAGGTAATGGTAGCGGTTGCAGGGAACTCCCGGACTACCGGTTGTTTGCCTTAGTGAATGCGTAAGTTACCGAAGAGTAGGTGAATACATGGTGGAACAGGTACGCTTTACCAAGTTTCCTGTTGAGAATAAGCCAGATTGTATCTTCGGATATAAGAAGGAGTCCTAAGGGATCTTACGAAAAGAGACCCGGGTTCAAAGGGTTTAAAATAGACAATTCCTGTAGTTGGGTTGCAGGTATGGCATCTAGTATGGAACCTTCGGGCGGACCACTTAAATTAGATACCAAAAGTGTACGTGTGGCTATTTGTACTTTCATCCATATAGAATCAAGATGCATAAACCGAATAAAGTATATGACCCAAAACAGGCACTTTGAAATCGAAAAAAAGGTGTTAAAACTGGGTTTAATATATAAAAATAAACCCGGTTATAATTTAGAAGATTATCATTCATTGCTAGTACGATGTATTGCCAGCATATGATCAGCCAATGAAATTTGCGATTAGTACATGAGTATGATATCTGATATTGATCGCTCGTTGTACCATATCGTCTGTACCTTTCGAACCGTTCGTACCGTTCGTGCAGTACATACGTAACTATTTGTTTATTTGTTTTCACTTCCCTGCTATTTAGAATTTAGCTTTACTTAAGATTCGTTACTTTATTAAATTAACTTTTACATCTTAAAACTGCTTCTGAATACAAGACTTTCTTTCGAAATCTTGGGCTTTGGCTTTCGCGCTATGGTATTAAAGGGACGAGCGAGAACACAACCTTTTATCAGTTTCCATGATTTATAACAACATCTCATTTGAAGAACTTGGATCCTTACGCCATTATCCCAGATCAAACTAAACAAATTGCAAGTTCAATGATTGAACAGAAACGAATGCAAGGAACAATAGTAATTCACACCAGACCAGGTTAGACTGAACCCAAGCTTTTGCATATATTTATGCTTCGCGATCAGGCGTTACATACGTACCTTTTGTATTTCCAAATTTGACCAAGGTTAATTTAAAAATCAATAGCCTCACTTTGTTCGGTCATCTTACTTTTTCGAAAAGTAAGCAAAAAGGTTTATTTCACAATATCCTTAATCTCACTCAATTTCTTAATTTTTCACTTCTTTAAAAACTCTTTTACTTCGACCTGTTGTTTTATTCTCTCGTCAATTCAGGGTTTCATTTTTTTAATAAAGTCCTGGGCCGAACTTTTATGACAAACTTTCGCAAGATTTTACTAAACTTCTTGAAAGTGAATATAATTATGATACAGGCAAAGCAACTAATCAAGGTAACTCGGGTAATTGTTGCTGGCTAATATTATCAACAATAATGCTTTCTAAACCCAGAAGGGAGAAAATAAAAGTCCAAAACATTTGGAATAAGACGTAAAAAGGGGTTGCGAAAGATTGAACCAATATTGGTTTAACTATTGATGAACTCAACTTAGCTCTATGAAGCAATAAGGAAGAATAAGAATGGCAAAAGTAATTATCGAAGTTTGTGAACAACCGGATACTCAACTTTTCAAGATACATAAGGTACTTTCTGCAATCTTATATCAACACTCTTCTTACTTTCAACAGAAATTAACAAATACTATTATTATTCTAAAGATTCTCAAGGAGTACCGGATTGGCACCAGTCTGTTCTTGCCGAAATTTTGTGGTAAAGCTTCGCAAATTCCAAATATAGAAACATACGTATGCACAATATCTTACCAGTATCATTATTGTTATGTGTTATACCTGTTTCAAAAACAGCATAATGGTTATTTGTCGCTTTCTTAGTGATCTCAAATGAAACTCGAAGCGGTTAATTTTGCTTGGGATTTACAAGATACTCCTCCTAATAAACTCTGGGTTATCTATTAAAAATGGGTCTTTAATAACGCTCACATGTCGCTAATGGTTTCGTCTCAAATTTCCATTTCCTTTTGGATTTTTTTATTTTGGGCTACTCTTTTATAACCTGCAATTAGTTTTTTTTGGAATTCGGCTTGTTCTTGTTGCTCCTCCCGCTGAATTTTTTCCTCTACCGCTTCACTCACAAAACGACTAATTTTTTGGTCCTGCTACTTTCCATTGGTCCACTGGTGAATTTGTTCTGGTGTTGGACTAGGTGGTGTCTCCGTTTGGTATAATAGTTTAATTTTCTAATAAATCAGGTCTAACAAATCCGCATCTTATGAAGTATAAAAAGAGAGAGTGTTTTTAGTCAATTTCTAGGACAGGTTAGTTTCTTAATTTTTCGACTTAAAAGATGTTTCTCAAGAATACCTTTGGATTGGCTTGGCAATATGGTAGTAAACGGGCGATCAAGACTTACTCTAAGGGTATTTATTAGTTCTTTATTCTCTCTAAAGTACTGGCTTGGCACGGTAGAGTAAACTGGCGATCGAGACTTACTCTAAGGGTATTTACTAGTTCTTTATTCTCTCGAAAGTACCGGCTTGGCACTATGGCATTAAATGGATGATTGAGACTTTGTAACGGCTTTCACTGCTTTCACTAAGATGTAAGAATATTTTTTTTCACTTTTCTGGATTCTGATTTTTTAATTCCACTAATACCTTTCTTCTGGGCAATGAACTACGAAACTTTCTTATAGGTATATTCTTTCGATGAAATTTTTCTTGGGTGTAGTGAACTTTGAACTTTTTGGTTGTTAAGCAATATGTTTTTTTTCCCCGTGATCTTGACATATAGGAAGAAAGTGCATGTGACGTGCACTTATTAAGGATGCACTTATGGAAGGTCGATTGTATTTATGAGCGTCATTTCGCGCTTATACGGCACATATTCATCTGGGGTATATAAAAACTTAAGAAAACAGAAGGCCATTATTATTTAAGATTACATGAACTATCTATTATCATTACCTATTGTTACTAAAGATATACTTTTGTATATTAATTGTAATAGGCTCAAAGCATGCGAATTGATTCAAATCACAAAAACTAACGAATATATGATGGTATTTCAATACCCGAATAGTGGGATCTTTGTAAGTTTTAAGAATAATTTCAGGATCTTAAACTAGCAGACTAAATTAAAACTACTGAATATTTTAGACGATTTACATTACATTTATAATGCAGAATACATTCATGTAGACTTTCGCAATAGTAATATCTTGCGCAGACCTGGAATTGTCTAAAGGACATAATGAAAATAATTCATGTACCCTGGAAATTTTATCAAGCCAACGATCTGAGTATTAGTCAATGGTATATGTCAAGTGGACAAAGAACTTTTGATGGTTGCATCTTTATTTTTTTTTTTTGTACATTTTATTGAAATAAAAGAATAGGCATTTTTATGTAGCTGTTTATTATAAAAAAGGGAGGAGGTGTGTTAATTGTGAAAGTCAATTGGACGTAACTCGAAAATGTGATGATACATTAAAGCATAACATTGTAACGTTTGGCGTGGGCCGTAACTTTTGAATTGTGTTGAAATGCCGTAATATTTGACCTTGTCGTAACTTTGACCTTGTCGTAACATTGACCTTGTCGTAACATTGACCTTGTCGTAACATTAACTTCTTCCATAACTGATAAGATCTGGTTTTCGTACGTTCGTACCAACATCTGATTTATACGGTAATATTTGATCTATGGCACAATATTTTATTAGAAATAGCGAATCTATTTCCTGGTTTTTTTTAATAAAGTTTAATCATGCAATAATTGATGTTTTTGAAAATAAAATTCTTATTAAATCGACTTAACTATCTTTATTGCCGTAACCTTTTATATATAACTTTTGATTATTGTAACTTAATATAGCTAAGGTTATGAAAATGACAGCTATTAAGATCTACGTCATTAAGACATTTTTGACGTAACGACACCATCTGCATCTATATTCTGCTATATTTTTGTAACCGCCGTAACTAGTTATGGCAAATATCAGTTATTATGAACTACGTCATTACGGCACTTTTGACAATGATGACATATACATAATGAGAGAACATGGACGAAGAAGTTGGGACAGTTGGGACGAAGAAGTTGGGACAGTTGGGATGAAGAAGTTGGGACAAAGTTGGGACAAAGTTTGGACAGTTTGAATTTGTGAATTACAAAATATTTAAAAAACAAAAAAATATGAAGTAGCCGAATTCCGTGACAAACTACTCAATTTTATTGAAGCAAAAGCCCACCAAAGGTGAAAAATGGTGTGAGAAAAGTTAGAAGTTCAAGGATAAGCTTCGAAAAAACCAGGTTGATGCCGTTGTGATGAGTTCTAATTAAACAAAGTATTAAACGTAATAGAAAGGTTCATTAATACTTAATAAACGTTAATAGTTCTTGCTAAATAAGCAGTAAAGTTATAGTAAATACCTCGTTTAGACGAACTATTTCTGGTAAATATTAGAACATAACAAGTTAATAAAGACTAATAGTAAATATTAGATAACTTACCTCAATAAATCTTCGCTTTTGATTATTATAGACCTAAAAAAATCCAAGTAATTTTTTTTAGTGGATTTACTCTATTATACCTTCAATGATAATAATAGAAAAGCGTAAAAAAAAAAATTTTTTTAGGTACCAACTGTACAATTTTTTTGATAGTGCCCAATACCGCCACATTTTTTACAAGTTCTTTTTTGTTTGGCGGTACCAGATTTTTCATGTGACGCTTTGATTCTTTTGGTACCTGGAGGTCGTCCTCTACCTTGTCGTTGTTTAGAATTTTTTAGTTGAAATTCTTTTTCACTTGTAGATTCATCTGAGTGATTATCATCACTAGAACTATCTTCTAGTTGGTCACACTCCTGAACAAAATCCTCCAATAATTTTAAAAGGCGATCTGACTCAGATTTAGACTGTAATGCTTTACTTATTGCCTTTTTGTAAGTACCATGTAATGTTCTATAGATTAATTTTTGTTCAAGAAAACTGAGATTTTCTTGTAAAAAGTCTTTTTCTTGATTATAAAAAGGAGAGAGATATGGAATAGCACAATCAGGTGCTTCTTCACTTTTATATTTGTCAGCTGTAATAAATGTTTCTTGTGACGCGTCCATATTTTGGTAGTACCATCTGGATGGAATGAGATGAATATGAAACCTTGCCGTATTAGTGTTTAGCATTACTTGAAAATAGTGTCTACAAATAATTCCTTGCCGAATAATAGTTAGATATGAACAGAGGTGTGTATTGTTTTTTAATAATACAATAAAATGTTTTGCAGTTAATGCATTTCCAACTTTAATTAACCATGCTTTAACTATATTTTTTTCACCAACTACTTCAAACATTTGTTGTATAGTTGCTTGCTGGTCCTCAGGATTCTCTTCTTCGATATTAATCATAATATTATCCTAAAAAAAAAAAAATGTAAATTTATAATACGTGTATATAAAAAGTAACTGATTCACTTTTTACCTCATTTATACTTTTTAGACTCTCTATACTAATTATTTGTGCTGAGTAATAAACCGATTGGTCAATTTCATCTCTTTGCATTTTTAACATATTTGGAGTAAGGTATGTTTGACAACATTTGTCAATACGTGTAAATAAAAAGTTTGCATGATCATTACTTTTGATAGAAGGAATCGCGAGTTTCCAAAATAGATATTCGGATTCTTTATCTTGACGATCAAGCATATGATGTATTTCTTGCATTAATTCATTAAGCAAAATATTAGAATTATATAAAAATTTTTTCAAACATGCATTTGTAGCCTCTACTCTTAATGTTGCAATCATTCCTCCGGTAAATTTAAAGCTTGTAAATGAATGTGCCTAGTACTCTTTTAATCTATATAGGTTGTCTAAATAAGGTTTAGCTCTTGGATAATCATGAACTAATTTTGTAAATTTGTTTTCAAATGTGGCTTTTACTAAACTATTTCGACATTTATAGAAATCCGTAAGAAATTGACTATATTGTGCATCTAGAGGTTTTTGAAGATTTTTGTGAAGATTCTGGGTTATGTGAAAAGCACAATGAATCGGATATGTTGATTTTAACACTTCCTTTACAGCAGAGTCAACAGCAGGGTCAGAATCAGTTAGTATAATTGCAGGCTCTATACCAGTTGCTTTGATTATTTCATTAAATAGCCAAACATGCGATTCATGGATTTTATCAATTAATAATCCTTGGGCGAGTAATATATTTTGTCGATTGTTATTAAACCCAACAAATAGTGAAAGCCCCATACCATATCTGTTAATAAATAATAACAGGTAAGAATAATTGTTCAACTAATTAATATTATACTTTATATATAACTTTAATTACCTGCATGTATGATTATATCATTAAGTATTCACTGTATATCAATTAATAATAAGATAATATATAGTTCAAAATAACTACTATATACCTGTAACTATAATTACCTATATAAAGTATATTACAAATTATTAAATAAATAAATAATGGTGGGTAAAAATTAAGTGCCGCTAATTCCAAACAGGAAAGACCATTGATATTTGTACAACTAATCTGATACCTGGTGTGCAGCACATAAAAACAATTATTTTACAATACCAGATTATTCTGCATTCGTGAGATTAATGATATTAATGAGGGCCGCTAGTACGTATGATGATTATAATCCAACACCTTTTTTTATTATAATAGAATTTTATGTGTTACATACCAAGTGTTAGATTAGTTGTATAATATCAATGGTCTCTTCTGTACTAATTTCCTAAAAGTTATTCTCTACAGACTACGAACCTATCAACATTACATAGGGTTAGAGTAAGCATTTGATTAACAAATTTTCATTCTGTATAATATCGAGTAGAGAAAATAACTTTCGGAAAATCGTAACATAACCAAAAAATAATAGTCCAAATAATTATTAATTACCTGTTCGTTTTATGCGTTACATCATTAAGTATGCAATCACTATATTGAATCCAGTTTTCAACCTGACTTGGAGTCATCCAAAATAAGCACGTTAGTGTATTATCATCATCCCAATCTCTAGCAACAATCCATCTAGAATCTTCTTTTTTTTGTTCATCAATCCAATTAGACATTGTTGCTGCATCATTTAACAGAGCTTTGGTAGGTCTAAATTTACGAATTGCAGCATACAAGTCCTTGCTATAAATTGATTGTAAAGGATACTTTCCTTCTAAAAATTTCCTTTGGGCCGTGGCACCCATGTTACAGTGTTCAGTCATAAATTTAATATCATCTAATATATCTTGATTAAAAATTTTATCTTGTTGAAATTGAATACTTTCTATACTTAACTCATGGTTATGTTCATTTACAATTGTGTTAACAGCAATTTCACTATCATTACTTGGACACGATACATTCAAATGCCAAGGGCATAAAATTTTTTTAGTAAATGTTTTTTTCTTAGACTTTGATTCATATCTTTTTCCATGTTCACAGATATAGCTTCTTCTTCGAACAACATTGCTATCTTTGAATACACGATTTTTTATTATTTTAAAACCTCTACTTTTACTCCATTTGTCTAAAAATGAATCACAAATAATCCAGCTTGAAAATTTCTTTCCTTTATACAAACTATTTTCTTCCATATTAGCTTCTGTATAATTAATATCAACATAATTAGGTTCTTCTATATTAGCTTCTATATCATTAATATCGATATGATCCATAACTACGTAGCAAAAGTTGAAGATAATCAATTTTTACGCGTACATATCTGATATGCATTTTGTATTCTTTACATACCTGTCGTATAACTAAATGCACAGTTTATTACTCAGAGTAACCTGATGATTTTCTGCGGTGACAAATTCAAATTCTGCAAAATTTCTCGTTGGTCATTTATAAATTCTGTGTTGGCTATGTAGAAATCTTGAATATTCTGCAATCAATTTGTCGTTTAGTCTTCAGATTATTAGGACATTAAGCAAAAATTTTCACCTGTGCTGGTTGCAACTAATCGATTACTGACCAAATAATCGATTAGTTGTTTAAATTGTTTAGTCGTAAGTTGTATAGTTAATATTACAAAAAATATTTCATCTTTAAAATTATAGTTGCAGATTTAGGGGCAATTAAATAACTCAGACGGCTTTTCATAGGACTGGAGCCTTATGTATAAGGTTTTGAATTTAAATACTGAACTTATATTTTCATCAAAATTTGCAGTATAATATAAATAAAAATTTAATCGTTAATTTAGTTTTAAGTACATATGTACACGTACGCATACAGACGTAGAATTGATTTAATAATTCATAAAGTTATAAAAACGGCAATCTCTGCCATTAACTAATCCCTATTATATACATGTACTTTTCAATTCTTTATATTATAAATTAAATTATAAGATATTATACAGTATATTAAACCCTGATACGAAGAATTTTGAAAATATATTTATAGCGACATCTATTGATTAAACATCACATGAAAGTTGATCAAATGTCTCACGAATCATGAGCCATATCTCAACCATCCTAATCCAAACACTAAATGCTTATCCGAAAGAGCTTGTTAGAATAGTTTTATAATGCAACAATAAAGAGCCAGTAGGATAATTATTTAACATAACCATAATGAGTTTTTAGATTGGTTATTTATCGCTAACTATAAAAAGCTGTTAGAATAATTATTTTTTAACACTAATTATAAAAACTATTAGAATGATTATTTAACACTAATCATCAAAGTTATTAGAATGATTATTTAATGCTAAACTACTATTAGAATGATTATTTACACTAATCATAAAGAGCTGTTAGAATGGTTGCTTGATTCTACTATTTTGATTTTCATGTACACTCGCATGACTGTCATCTTCATTCGATACTATTTTACATCTCGCCTATTATGTGATGGAAATTTGAAAAGACGTAGATTGTTCACTTATATTTCGCAGAATATTATAACCACAATATAGAACTTGGATTTGTATACTAAATTTAATAATAAAATCCGACGGATATCCGTTAAATTTAATATGAAAACAGATAATGGATCCAAGCTCTACTATAATAGTTTATATACTTTAAACTTGATTAAAAATGGTTAAACCTAATCTATCAATTAATAGTAGGTCTAATATACAGTAGTGATTTAAAAAAAAAGGTCAATTCAAATATAATATATAAAATGATTCAAAGAATCACTTAAAATTATTAATATCATTAATAAATATGACTACGTTTATTATTATTATTATTAATCTGCTACATCAAGAATCGCCCGAATCATTTTTCAATCAGTGAAAATTGAAAATGACAACTGTAAGTACTGACTCTATGATTGGTATCTGGAGCAATTCATATTATATATGAATAATAGTGCCTTTATGCTTTGGAGGATAAATACCCAGTTGGTGTAAAACACATTGAAAACTGGCAAAGTTGAAATAAAAAAGTGCACACCAGATACACTCAACTCGAGAAGTATAATTAGTTACCAATCAATGGTTGTAATTTTGTTATATCATTACGATTAATAATAATAGTTGTTTAGTTGATTAATATAAATTATAGTTAAGTTGATAACTAGTTGATAACTAGTTGATAACTAACAATTGATTGTAATCGAAACTAGTTGATAATAAATCGATTAGTTGAAAAGTTAAAATTTGGAACACTACATCTTATATATGTACAATAATATTGAACGTAGAATTTTTTTATAGTGAACTTCGAAATTGTAAAATTTACTATATATTAGCTTAAACTTTTTAATATAGAAAGCTCACTAAATGAAAAGTTGACTGTATTATATTCCTTTTTTAATATTAAAAGGACATTATATATACCAATGATTAGAATGCATGGTGATTATGGGTATAAGAAACTGTATAACATTTAATTTTAATAAAATTGCTTCTCTTGGTCGCATTTGTCAATTTTTGGTGTAAGTATACAGATTGCTGAATGTGCTTTAAAAAGCTGGATATTTGATTGTTCACTGACCTCAATTACTATATTTGTCTCACTTATCAATAATATTTAGCATTACCGTAGTATTAATAAAATCAATTGTATCGATATAGTAAAATAGTCCAAATTATGTTTATTAGTAATTTTCCTATAAGTTAGCTTTAAATTTATCTTATTATAGTTAACTTTTCCGAGTACAAATTGTTTAACTTGAAAAATTTGTATAAAAAGAATAAAACCTTGTATATATATATTTAGAGTGTAAAAGTCCTATTTTTCTATGTAAAAATCATTTAATTTTGGGCTTGCTTTTAACATTTTCGATTGATGTGATGGTAGATCACATGATCGAAAAGAGAAGCAGCCACACGATCGATGTCACCACGTCCTGCATAGCGGTGCTAGCCTGATAAGGAAAATGATTGAGAGTCTGAAAATCATATGCAAACGTACAGCAGGGTATGCAAGGCGGCTTGCTTAAGTGAGTGGGAAACCACTAGCTATTCAATTCTACGGCATCTTCTCGGAAGGTCATTGCCGTTCTGACCTATATCGGTCAATCACTTCATCATTATCCTGTAATAATCACATGTTAATTGTTTAATTGTTTCAATAAAAAATTACATCCGGTCTAAAACGTGCTGGCATAGCAGTTATTGTATAATGCAATGCTTTTTGTGATCGATATTTTATGTTAGGAGATCGATAATATAATACAATTGCACTTTGCCGTTTTTGATTTGCTATATCATAAGTAACTGCGCAACGTTGTCATACAAAACCAGGAACAGAAAGTAGATTTTCAGCAAGTTACAGGTTAAACCAGTTTTGGCATAAGTTTCTGTTTTTTTTTTGCATACGATACAGTAGATCAAAGCCCCATAGAGTATGTACAAATATAGAAATACATTCAGAAGTCACAAGGATAGATTAACCAATCAGATACAAAAGAAACACAGCATTTCAAATGCCTGTAAACCATACACTACGTACTTTGTACCTGTTCCTGGTAAAAACCATAGTCAAACCATGAGAAAATTTAAAATAAGGTGTAATTATAATCATTTGCATAATAGATTCGTATTACCGTACTATGAATTAATAAAAAATCGACTTTCGATCATTACGCGCATTTAATATCTTTGAAATTTATCAAATAGACTTCCATTCATTATACGCATATTGTATATTTGAAATTAACTGAGATATGGATAACGTTATTAACATGCATTAATGAGTCATATATTGTGTATTGCCAGAATAGTAAGGTTTATAACAGTAACTCATGATAGAAATTATAATAATTTCAACATGAACAAACTCAATCCTAACTAACCACATATTGTGATCATTAGAATAACAAGCAAGTTTTGCATGAGAATTTTTTACAGTAATTTTTGATAGAAGCCACAATAATTTCGATACAAACTAAACCTTAAAACGTATTATCTGTTGGGTAAGTTTGTAACAGAATTTTTTATAGTAATTCACAATAGAAATCACAATAACTTTAATACAAACTTAACCTTTTCGCCAATACTGATATAAACCATAATATAATGGCTTATTCCATAATAACATACTGCACGTAACTAGAATAATGACTAAAGATTTGTAATCAAATTTTTTATTGACTCAATTTTAACTGCATACCGCGAAGGGATTTTGTAACAGGATTTTTACAGCAATTCATAATGGAAATTACAATTTCAATGCAAAATTAACAACCTTAAATACGTATTGTATGTCAAGTAAGATTGTAACCGAATTTTTTTAGCTCATATAGAATTTTGATAATCCCAATACAACTAACTCATCTTTTATGAAATTCATCCTCGACTATAATTTATATGAACAAAAAAAAAATTGAAATTAATAATCATAATATACCGTATTCATTCATTGTTATTTTGACCCGACCATATTGACGTTTGCTATTAATTGAAATTAATCCTTATAACGAAAATTCATAGGGTGAAGTGTGAATATTAAATTTTAGGCAAAGTATCTCTTTGAAAAACGATCTATCTCTTTCTTTTTTTTCTGCTGAAATAATAATCTCCAGTTATTAACAACCTTTCCCAATCCATTAAGCTAGGTGCTTAAAAACGCCCTATGCCACCATCATCTCACTATCATACTTTTGATAAAAATGCTATGACAATTTGAAAAAAACATTAATACTTAAGTATAGATAACTTAATTTGTGAACCGCTAAAAGTAAACTTACACGATCTATCCTGTATACTGCTAGTCGTAAAACATGAAATTTTATATTTAAAACGACAAGCCCTATATATTTGTTTTTAGTATATTAAATAGTCAATTGGTAAGATGTTATTTTAAACAAAATCTAAACTTTTTAAACCAACCAAAAGAATAAGTAATCCTATAACTATTGCCATAGTAAAAACACTTAAAGACTCAAAATTTTAAATAAAAAAGACACACAAGGACTTTCATAATAATTCATAATTACAGATTAGTGTAGACTTTACTTGAAATTGAATTTACGTGTCACATTAAAAAATATTGAAGTTGCGGCTCAGATATCAACTGGCCTACATTAGGGTGGGGATATTTGTATAGTTTAGACCAGTCAACGCAGATCAGTTAAAACCAGTCAAGTAGTTAATATCTGAGATGCCTAGTTGTCACTTGAGGTAAATTGATGTTTGAGGCACAACATATACATATATATGAGTGACGCCAAGAAAAAATGGAACATCGGTTTATCATTGATTATTTATTTAAAAAATCAATAATAAAACCAATGTTCTATTTTCCCTTGGCATCACTCATATGTTTAAATCTTAATTACTCGAAAATCCAATAAATCACGTGCTTCTACGCGGAAAGCTAAAAAAAAAAAAAAAAAGAAGCCAAATTAAAATTCAACTGCCATATTGACCTGGATAGATAACTATGCATTGCATACTACAACCGGGAGTTCCAGGAGCAAATTCGGTCTTAATTCCAATGCAACCATCAAAAGTTCTTTGTCCACTTGACATATACCATTGACTAATACTCGGATCATTGGCTTGATAAAATTTCTGGGGTACATGAATTATTTTCGTTATGTCCTTTAGACAATTCCAGGTCTGCGCAAGATATTACCATTGTGAAAGTCTACATGAATGTATCCTGCATTATAAATGTAATATAAATCGTCTAAAATATTTAGTAGTTTTAATTTAGTCTGCTAGTTTAAGATCCTGAAAATTATTCTTAAAACTTATGAAGATTCCACTATTCGGGTATTGAAATACCATCATATATTCGTTAGTTTTTGTGATTTGAATCAATTCGTATGCTTTGAGCCTATTACAATTAATATACAAAAGTATATCTTTAGTAACGATAGGTAACGATGATAGATAGTTCATGTAATCTTAAATAATAATGGCCTTCTGTTTTCTTAAGTTTTTATATACCCCAGATAAATATGTGCCGTATAAGCGTGAAATAATGCTCATAAATACAATTGACCTTCTATAAGTGCATCCTTAATAAGTGCATGTCACATGCACTTTCTTTCTATATGTCAAGATCGCGGGAAAAAAAACATATTGCTTAACAACCAAAAAGTTCAAAGTTCACTACACCCAAGAAAAATTTCATCGAAAGAATATACTGTACCTATGAGAAAGTTTCGTAGTTCATTGCCCGGAAGAAAGGTATTAGTGAAATTAAAAAATCAGGATCCAGAAAAGCGAAAAAAAATATTCTTACATCTTAGTGAAAGCAGTGAAAGCCGTTACAAAGTCTCAATCGTCCATTTAATGCCATAGTGCCAAGCCAGTACTTTCGAGAGAATAAAGAACTAGTAAATACTCTTAGAGTAAGTCTCGATCGCCAGTTTACTCTACCGTGCCAAGCCGGTACTTTAGAGAGAATGAAGAACTAATAAATACCCTTAGAGTAAGTCTCGATCACCCGTTTACTACCATATCGCCAAGCCAATCCAAAGGTATTCTTGAGAAACATCTTTTAAGTCGAAAAATTAAGAAACTAACCTGTCCTAGAAATTGACTAAAAACACCCTCTCTTCTTATACTTCCTAAGATGCAGATTTGTTAGACCTGATTTATTAGAAAATTAAACTATTATGCCAAACGGAGACACCACCTAGTCCAACACCAGAACAAATTCACCAGTGGACCAATAGAAGATAGCAGGACCAAAAATTAGTCGTTTTGTGAGTTAAGCGGTAGAGGAAAAAATTCAGCGAGAGGAGCAACAAGAACAAGCCGAATTCCAAAAAAAACTAATCGCAGGTTATAAAAGAGTAGTTCAAAATAAAAAAATCTAAAAGGAAATGGAAATTTGAGACGAAACCATTAGCGACATGTGAGCGTTATTAAAGACCCATTTTTAATAGATAACCCAGAGTTTATTAGGAGGAGTATCTTGTAAATCCCGAGCACACTTCAAGTTTCATTTGAGATTACTAAGAAAGCGACAAATAACCATCATGCTGTTTTTGAAACAGGTATAACACGTAACAATAATGATACTGGTAAGATATTGTGTGTACGTACATTTCTATATTTGGAATTCGCGAAGCTTTACCACAAGATTTCGGCAAGAACAGACTGGCGCCAATCCGGTACCCCTTGAGAATCTTTAGAATAATAATAGTATTTGTTAATTTCTGTTAAAAGTAAAAAGAGCGTTGATATAAGATTGCAAAATGTACTTTATGTACCTTGAAAAGTTAAGTATCTGGTTGTTCACAAACTTCGATAATTACTTTTGCCATTCTTATTCTTCCTTATTGCTTCATAAAGCTAAATTGAGTTCATCAATAGTTAAACCAATATTGGTTCAATCTTTCGCAGCCCCTTTTTACGTCTTATTCCAAATGTTTTGGACTTTTATTTTTCCCCTTCTGGGTTTAAAAAGCATTATTGTTGATAATATTAGCCAGCAACAATTACCCGAGTTACCTTGATTAGTTGCTTTGCCTGTATCATAATTATATTTACTTTCAAGAAGTTTAGTAAAATCTTGCGAAAGTTTGTCATGAAAGTTCGGCCCAGGACTTTATTAAAAAAATGAAACCCTGAATTAACGAGAGAATAAAACAACAGGTCGAAGTAAAAGAGTTTTTAAAAAAGTGAAAAATTAAGAAATTGAGTAAGATTAAGGATATTGTGAAATAAACCTTTTTGCTTACTTTTCGAAAAAGTAAGATGGCTGAACAAAGTAAGGCTATTGATTTTTAAATTAACCTTGGTCAAATTTGGAAATACAAAGGTACGTACGTAATTCCTGATCGCGAAGCATAAATAAATGCAAAAGCTTGGGTTCAGTCTAACCCGGTCTGGTGTGAATTACTCTTGTTCCTTGTATTTGTCCCTGTTCAATCATTGAACTTGCAATTTGCTTAATCTGATCTGGGGTAATGGCGTAAGGATCCAAGTTCTTCAAATGTGATGTTGTTATAAATCATGGAAACTGATAAAAGGTTGTGTTCTCGCTCGTCCCTTTAATACCATAGCGCGAAAGCCAAAGCCCAAGATTTCGAAGGAAAGTCTTGTATTTAGAAGCAGTTTTAAGATGTAAAAGTTAATTTAATAAAGTAACGAATCTTAAGTAAAGCTAAATTCTAAATAGCAGGAAAGCGAAAACAAATAAACAAACAGTTACGTATGTACTGCACGAATGGTACGAACAGTATGAATGGTACGAACGGTACGAAAGGTACGGACGATACAGTACAACGAGCGATCGATATCAGATATCATACCCATGTACTAATCGCAAATTTCATTGGCTGATCATATACTGGCGATACATCGCACTAGTGATGAATGATAATTCTCTTTTTTTTATTACGTATTTTTTTTTAAATTTTTTATTTTTTTTTATTACGTATTTTTTTTTTTTTTTAA
>QKWP01000035.1:161841-190081 GCA_003550325.1 Gigaspora rosea
TGACAAAATCGAATAGCAATTCCTTAATTTTATTAATAAAATAATATTATACCCAAAATTTTATTAAATGATTATAATATTTTGCTCTAATAAAACTTATTTAGCACATAAAAATACATTATGCAAGTAAATTTACTTTTATATTTCTTGAAAATTTAAGAAAAGATATTTAATTTTTGATTTTTTGATCAAAAAATCTAAAATTAAGTATCTCTTCTTAAATTTTCAAGAAATATAAAAGTAAATATGCCAGTAAAATGTATTTTTATATGCTGCACAATTTTTTTTTAGAGCACCTGAACCTAAAAGCACTATCTAAATGTAATAATTTAGTTTTTAGCAAATTACTATAAAAACTTCATGTAATAATTGAATTTTTAGCAAATTTACTTGACTTTAGAGGTAGCAAAAACCTTAAAATTTGTGCAGATTAGTTATGACCTATATGAGAGATGTCCGGGGTCCTCTTAGGATACTGTGATTAGAATTTAGTGATTTTAGGCTTGTTAGAATCGGCTCACTAAGGCAAACATTTTGGTAATTAAATCATCAAAAATGGATCGGTGAATCAAAAGTTATTCAATATTAAAAATTATATATATATAATAATATATATATATTTATATATATTATATATATTACATTATATATAGGACCTGATAATTGCTCTACCCCCCACCTACCTAAAAAATCAGGTGATAAATGGCGCTACCCTTATTGTACTTTAAATGATTTACTTGTAAAAATTAAGACTTGTATTAGAAGTAAAAATTTTTTTTATAGATGAGAACATATAAAATTTGAAAATCTAAAAAAAAATTCTATAACTTAGTAAAATTTTAAAACAAAACTTTAAACTTTTATTACACCAAAGATTTTTAATAATTTTAAAAAAAATTTATAATAAAGTTGATAAAACAGAACTAATATTATATTTTTTACTTAGAAAGTATATAGCTAAAATTAATATTTAAGATTTTATTTAAAAAATTTAAAATTTTTAATTTATGCAAACAAATATGCTTGCATAACAAATTAAAAAATAGTATTTTATATGTTTTTTTATAAATTTATATATAACAAAAAACTCAGTCATAAATAGTATAACAATTCTGTTAACTGATAAATTAGATCTTCTATTTAGTTTTAGGGTACTGCTATTTACACCATGGTTTTTGCATGGATTTCGTGTAATAGTAGATCATCAATCAACCTTTTCTATTTGCACCATGGTAATGTATGTTGCACCAATAAAAACTCGCCCTTTTTTGTAGATTAATAGTTATTTCGCGCCGTTAATGTCATGTAATGTTACACAAGTCTTGTCTTGGTAATCGAGTAGGCCTGCTAACCTAATTTTATAATGCGGGCCAACCCTAACCCTAATTTTATAATTCGGGCCAACTCTTACTCTAAATTTTTAAGGCCTTAAAAAATTAGGGTAAGGGTTGGCCCAAATTATAAAATTAGGGTTAGGGTTGGCCCGCATTATAAAATCAGGTTAGCAGGCCTACTAGATTACCAAGACAAAACTTGTGTAATATTACATGATATTAACGGCACGAAATAACTATTAAGGGTAGGGTAAACGTAGTCATTTTTCATATAATCTGCATGGTATTACAGATTTTTATATAGTAAATAAAAATTAGCCACAAGCAATATTTTTTAATGCTCTAACGAATTTTTACCAAAATTTCACAACGTGCAGATAAGAACTTTCTATTTATAGTAATAATAATTTTGAAACTTGTTTTATTTGAGAAAATTCCACTTCGAATATTACCGAAGTTTACCCAGATGGCTCTATATTTTTCTCAGGTGATACAAAGTGACCAAATAGGGGGATGGCTAAAGCCAGGTACATCACGAGATTACCTGATTTTTCTGATTTTTCTGATTTTTTAATTAGGGTTAGGGTTAGGGTTAGGGTTGGGTTAGGGTTAGGTTAGGAGGTGGTTTTTTATATAGTAAAATCGCATTTCCGACACTTTTACTTAGTCAAACAAGACGGTTTGGATAGTCATTTTTTATATATTTCGTGTTTTTGTCTTTGCCGTCTCACTTTGTTTTGTTCGGACTGATCCGGGTTATATATCGGGTAATTTCGTGATGTACCTGGCTTTAGCCTACCCCCCAAATAATTTGGTAATATTCGAAGTGGAATTTTCTCAAATAAAACAATTTTCGAAATTATTATTACTATAAATAGAAAGTTCTTATTAGCACATTGTAAAAATTCGTTAAAGCATTAAAAAATTTTGCTTGTGCCGAATTTTTATAATCTGTAATACCATGCAGATCATATAAAAAATGATCTATGTTTACCCTACCCTTAATTTACAAAAAAAGACAAGTTTTTATTGGTGCAACATGAATATAGTTCAAGGCAGTGTTGTACATTTTCACTGTCCCGGCCTTTTTTTGGCATGTCCCAACGTCCCAGTGTCCCAAGTGTCCCAACTATGTCCCAAGCCTTAATAATTAATAAATTAATTTAAAAAAATATATGATTATATATTTTTTTAGGTCTGAACACAATTTTAAAAAAATTTAATTAGATTATCTTAATAAAATTTTAAGTAATTTCAATTTATAAAATTGTCCCAGAATGTCCCAAAATGTCCCAACGTATGTCCCAACTGTCCCATGTACAACACTGGTCCAAGGTTACACAAAATTGCGAAAATCTGACCCGCATTATGTTAAGGCCTTAAAAAATTAGGGTAAGGGTTTGCCCACATTATAAATTTAGGGTTAGGGTTGGCCTGCATTAGATTAGGCTACCAAAAGAAGATTTGTATAACATTACACGACATTAACGGTGCCAATAACTGTTAATCTACAAAAAAAGGCGAGTTTTTATTGGTGCAACATATATTACCATGGTGCAAATAGAAAATGTTGATTGATGATCTACTGTTACACGAAATCCATGGTGCAAATAGCAAAAACCATGGTGCAAATAGCAGTACCCTAGTTTTACTTTGTTTTTTCATTTTGTTTTGTTTTTTTGTTTTCATTGTTTTTTGTTTTCATTTTTTAATTTGCTTTTTATTTCTTTTTTATTTATTTATTTTTTAAATTTTTTATTTTATTTGGCACTTTATAAAAACATCAGTCTTTTGCAAGAAAACCAACAATTTTTCAGTACTTTGCAAGTATACCAATTTGATTTCACAAGCTAACTCAAACTTTTGACACTTTGCAAAAACACTTTTAAATCTTTAAGAATGCTTTTTATAGAAATTATTTAGTTATGCACAAGTTTTCATAAGTTTTGCAAGTTTTTGCATATTTATTTTTTCATTTGATACTTTTTGTTTTTGTTTTTTTGTTTTTTTTTTAATTTTTTTTATTAATTTATTTTATTCCGGCATTTTGTGAGAACATGCTTCTTTAGGGAAATAATTTAGTTAAATGCAAGTTTTTGCAAGTTTTTGCAAGTTAATCTAGTACTTTACAAAAACACAACTTGGTTTTGGTAATTTCTAAATTTGCAAGATCATGAACTTTTACTTCAGAAAAATAGAGATTTGGGGCTCATTTATTTTTTTTATTAAGTTTGCTTTCATATTTTGTTTTTCAGTTGTTTTTTTTTTTTACTTATTTTTTTAATTTTATTTTATTTATTTCTGACTTTTTTCAGAACTTTGCAAGAAAATAACACACTTTTCTAACATTTACAAGAATACTAACTCTAACTTTTTTGCTACTTTGCAAGAACATACCAACACTTCTGAAAAATAGTTTTTTTTACTTCTTTACTATTTTCAGGAAGTAGCGAATATGAGTGAAAATAGCGAATATAAGCGAATATGATAATTCAAACAAAGAAAAAAAAGAAGTAATAGCTAACTGCAGAGTAAGAAAAATAATTATGTAAAGCTAGTACTATGTGACGAAGTGTGAAAGTAGTTTAAAATATTGCTATTTTTTTTATTTTTATTTTTTTTGTTATTTTTTTTTTAGGTTTAGTTTTTTTTTGTTTTATTTTTTTTGTTGTTTTTTTTTTATTTTTTTTTATAAAGAATATATAATAAAATATAATAAAATATACAAGATAGATTAAAAATATATATTTAATTATAATAATAATAATAAATAAATAAATATAAAAGAAAAATATAAAAAAAAACTCTTTCCCGAACATCCGTACATCACTAAGTAAACAAAAAAAAAAAAGGAAAAGAGTATACAAACACATGGCTTTTATTGTACAAATAATTAAGTAATTAATTAATTAAATAAAAAGACAAACTACAACAACACCTAGGAGAAGCTGAAAAGAAAAGGAAAGACAGAGAACAACAGAAGTAGTCGAAAAGACAAAACTACACAAGAACAGGTCTTAGGACCAGATTTGATAACTTTGCTCAAAGGGATGGAAGCATTCAAAGAATTTGAAGCAGCACAAGAAAGTTTTACAGAAAAATTAATTAGACAAGACGAAGAGGCTGCTCAAAAAATAGAAAGAACAAAGAAAATCAAAAGAAAACACTTGACGAAAGATAAAACCAAACTTGAAAATGGGGATAACGGCTCGAACACTGAAAACACAGAAATGACGTCATCGGAAATGGAAATCAAAACAAACACCGAAATGAAAATCGATCTGACATCATCGCAAACGAATATAGAAAATGCTGATCTACAGGGCTTTGGTACGGGAACCGAGGATCGACAGTCGGGTGTAGAAATTACCGAGGTACTGGGAACTGACACAGGGATGGAGGATCGACAGCTATCGGATAAAAATTTAAGCGATCACGTACAACTAATGAAACTAGATCCACAGTTTGAACAAAGGTTGGCAGAAAGACTAGAGGAAGAGTTGAAAAAGAATAGAAAAAATGAATTAGTAAAAGAAAAAGAAAAGAAGGAGAGTGCAAGTAAAGTAGAGAAAGAAAAAGAAAAAGCAAAATTATCATATAGTGAGGTGACCAAAGGTCCAGGAAAAGATATAAAGAGGCCTTTTGACGAAGAACGACAGAGTAAAATCAGCAGAGGCATAGACAAGGTATTGAGGGCTAATAGCGAATTAAAGACCGAGGAATTCGATGGAAGGAAATGGCATAAAAATAATATACTAGCAGCCTTTGAAGCTATGGCAGAGTTAAAGGAGTTTATAAAACACAAATTCGAGAGTAGAAAAACGGCAATGAAGATTCCAGAGGCTATAGAAAGGAAAATGCATTATAGAGACAAGGCATTCTTTAGAACCTTTACACGAAGATTCGAAATACAACCCAAACACCAGCTGGAATTTTTGGAATTGTTAAATGAGGCAACAGAGCGATACAAGAAGAGCTACGGAGCACATGTACTAAATAAGAACAATAAAGAGCAACTCTATGACAAATTAAGGAAGAAACTGGGCCTAGATTATCTAACAAACCAGGAATTTGGAATGATGGATGCACACCAAATAACAGTATTAATACTGTATGTAGTCGGTTTTGCGAGGATCCGAAACAACCTTAACTACAATGACTTAAAGAAAGCGATCGAGGAAGTTCAGGTGGAAGTTAGAAGAAAACTACCAACAGAATGGAAAGAGATTCCTTTAACGATAAGAAAGGGACTACCCTGTGAGCTACCGATAGAAAACTCAAAGTGGACGGGAACAGTAGCGATCATCCTAAGGAAAATATATGCATTCGAAAGACTACCAGAATCGTATATCAGTGATAAAAGAGAAAGATTACCGGACTACCCTGAGGATCTAAGAGCGGAAGTAAGGAAACTTTTTCCACTAACCAAAAGAGAAGAACTAAGGGACCTGAGAAGGAGAAAAGAGGAATTAAGTAAATACTACCATATGAGGGCGTTACCAGATGATTATTTCGAACTACCAGCAAAGAAATTGGAATTACCTGATGCAGTCCAAGATCTAACACCACGACTGAGAGAGATGTTCCCGTTTTGCCCAAGAGATGATGAAGATTTCAAAGCACATATAGAGGAACTCAGGAAAGTCTATGCATTTAAATACTTACCCAACGATTATATAATCAGAAAGAAAAGATTACCAGCCAAACCTGAGGAACTGGCGTTAAAAGAGAAGTTTGAGTTTCCAATAATGTCGACAGAGACGGCAATAAGGTTCATTGAGCAGATACCAAGCTTCTATAGAGTGGTAACACCCTTACCAAGAGAATACATAGGAGTAAACTATACATCATTAGAAGATCTACCAGTAAACTGGGAAGACGTAACCAAAGTGAACCTAACTCTACCGATAACAAACACAAAAGAGCTGATGATCGCGGTTAAGGCATTAAGGGAATTTTATTTCTTCTGGAAAATACCTGAAGATTGGATACAGATTAGGGAAAAAGAAAATGACAAGAAGACAAAGAATGAGGAACGTTTCCCAACAAGCATCGAAAAATTAAATGAAGAACTACAAAATAAGAATATAATCGATTGCCCGAAATTCCCAATCGAGGAACAAGAAGAAGTAATTGAAGCGATCAATTTACTACAAGAAACTTTCAGAATTGAAACAATACCAGAATGGGTGTTTAATATAAAGGAACTTCCAGAACCTGATTGGAAGGTGTTTGGAGAAGATGACTACGAAATAGTAGATACAGAAGATACAGATA
This sequence comes from Gigaspora rosea, assembly GCA_003550325.1. Lineage (NCBI taxonomy): Eukaryota > Fungi > Glomeromycota > Glomeromycetes > Diversisporales > Gigasporaceae > Gigaspora > Gigaspora rosea. Next base: position 168,453 of record QKWP01000035.1, read on the forward strand.
TGGCAGAAATAATTTAAGCCATGAACAGTAATCCAAGGAACAGTGGTCCAAGTTCATCGAACAAAACAACAATTAAAACAAACAAAGGAAATGAAACAGACAAACGGGAGGTGATTACTGAAGCGATTGAAGGATTAAGCAATGTAAATAAAAGAATGAAAATTCAAATGTCAACTATAAACGTACAAGGAATAAATGTTGAATTAAAAAGGAGGTTGATCCTAGAAGAACTCGAGGAAAGAAAACTGGATATAGTTGCACTAACTGAAACAAAGCTTGCAGAAAAAGAGGACTTGCGAACACAGCTAATGAACGAACAATATAAAATATATATCGCAGCTACAATGCCAGATAAGGAGATAAAGAGAGAAGCATCTATGGGAGTAGCAATACTAGTAAAACCAGACATTAGTTGTTATATACACAATATACAGACACACGAAGGGACGGCGATATATGTAGATTTCTTCTTCCCGCAACATAACAGGATGCGTGTAATAGCGGTATATATACCAAGCGATAAAGGGGAAATTTCGAAACGTACACAAGAAAAGATAAAATCATGGATAGAACAGGCCAACGCGAGAGCAATGAAGATTGTAATAATGGGAGATTTTAACAGTAATATACATAGAAAGGAGGACGAAAAAAGAACACCGATATTCAAAACGATGCAAGAAAACTCAATGATGAGTCTACTGAATGAATATGACATTAAGGACTATACATGGAAGAGAGGAGAGTCAGAATCACAGATTGACGATATATGGATATCAACAAACCTATTCATGAAAGCAAAATACCCTAGTATAGAATTCTTAGTGGCAGCAAACAGTGATCACAGGATGATAGGTACCGAACTGCAATTAGGCGAGATCAAAAGAATAAGAAGGAAAAAGCAGAAGAAGAAAGTATACCTGTACAGGGAGACAGATGAAAGTGCTTGGGAAAACTTCAATAAAGAGGTGGGAGATAAAGTTGAAGGATTGCAGATCCAGTGTGTTATCGACGAAACCACACTTAACAAGGCTTGGCATAAGCTTAATCTGGCAATAAAACAAGCGGCAAATAACAATATCAAAAATAAATTGGTAGTCATGAGAGGCTTCGAAGCAAGGACTAAAAAGGCCTCGATTTTGCACAAAGCACTGGTTAAAATAAATAAGGTAATGAAATATTTAAAAGAGTTGAAGCAACCTCTAAATCCGAGCACGGCTGTAGAAGGAATAAACAAAAAACTCGAGAAGATAAGCGAAATGATACAATGTGGAAAAATGGAACTGATAGAAGAAGATTTAGAACACACAAACATTCAAAAAAGCATACTAAAAATCAAGGAAATCAGAAGGTTGATCCACAAATGTAGACAGGAAGAAAACAATAGTGAGATTAGAGAGGAAATAGCAGAAGCAATCGAAAGAAGAGAGAACAACCTTCAAGCCAACACAAAGAAGATGATAGATAGTGTGTTGAAGAGGAGACGAGCAAGAGTAGAGATAGAAAATATAAAAAAGGGAGAAGAATTGTTAGTAGAAGCAGAAAAAATCAAAGAAGAGGTTAGAGCACATTTTAGAAATTGGACAAGAGAAAACAAAAGTAATTGGGACTTCTGGGAGGAATGGAAGGCAGAGTATGAACCTAAGAAAGAAGTCGAAGAAGAACAGTATGAGTCACTGATTAAAAAAGTGGAGATGCAAGAGTTGATGACTATCATCGCGGAGGCAAGCTCGAACAAAGCAACGGGGCCCGATGACATTTCAAATGAGATGATCAAACAGTTACCACAAAACGCACTAGAAGTTCTGTTAGAAATAATAAACTTTGCAATAGACACAGGAATAACACCGAAGGCGTGGAGTTATGGGCTGGTCTACCCTATAGGCAAGAAAGAAACGTTTGACGGAGACCTGAGACAAACTAGACCGATAACCTTAATAGGGCACGCTCGAAAAATCATGACCAAATTGCTGACAATAAGACTCAATAGGATCCTAGTAGAAACAAAAATACTTAATCCAAAAAACAATTCAGCATTACCACATACATCGACAGCAGCACCAATTAGCTGGCTAGCGAACATACAGGAGGATGCTTGGTTAAACAAGAAGGATTTTTGGTTACTATCACAGGACACATCCAAAGCATATGATACAGTGCATTTAGAACTACTATGGAAAGCATTGAGAAGAATCAGATGTCCGGAAAAATTCATCGAAATATTAAAAGGCCTGATGAGGAAAAGACAAAACCAAGTAATAACGAATATAGGAAAAATGAACCAGTACCTTGTAGAAGACGGTCTCGACCAAGGGAGCCCATTGTCGCCGACCTTGTGGAGAATATACTACGATCCCCTCATATCAAGAATAGATAAAGAACATAATGGGTACAAGATGCAAACGTGCACGCCGAATGGAAAGTTAGTAGAATGCAGGATGTCAGTGCTGGCATATATGGACGATTCTCTATGGATAGCAGAGAAGAGAGAAGACCTGCAAAAAATAATAGACATGGCGAACAACTTTTACCAACTAACAAGAATCAAAGTAAACCCAACAAAATCAGTGTTTGTAACAAATTCCAAAGAAGAGGGTACAATATCTTTCGATGGAGAAGTAATGGAGAGAAGGTCAAATAATATGCCTTTTAGATACCTTGGATGTTGGTTTGGAACAAATCAAAAACAGAAAGAAGTCAGAGAAAAGATAAAAGAAGAAGTAGAGGCCGCAATAAATAGACTAAACAGAGCTCGAATCACAGAAAAACAGTACATATATATCACGAATTGCGTTATACTAACAAGATTAGCTTATAGAGTTCAGAACGTGGTACTAAGTGCAAAGATGTGTGAAGATATTACAAAAAGATATACTAACGGCATAAAGCAGAAAGCAAGACTAGCAAGATCTGTTCCAGACTCACTATTAACAAATCACAATATATACGGAGTCAAAAAAGTAAAAGATATACAGGCAATGCAACAAATAAGTCAACTATGGAAAGAATTGAACCAAGAGGATTTCGAGGACTCACCACTATACGTGAACATACAAAACTTACAAAACGGAGCAGCAACAAACGTGTCAATATTGGAAGAGTGCGCAGTTTACCCAATGGAATTTGCAAATACAAGGATCGCATTAATATTAGATAATATGCACAATACAAACATACAATTGTTCAAAGGAGTAGGAAAATGGCCTAGGCATTTCGAAGAGAAGGGGACCTCAGTTAATGAATTATTATTGAACAATAAAAAGAAAAATACAATCAAAGCCAAGTTGAATAAACATCGAATTTACTACAAGGAACAACTAATAAATAGCGATGGCACAAAACTTTTAGAGTGGGGAGAAATACCCCATAATATAGGAAAGATAATCAAAGGCAAGAAACCAAGATGGTTCGAGGAAATGAGAGAGGCGATACAAAACCAAGAAAACCCGAGTGTAGAAGGACTCGAGCTAAACCCGTTCACGCTAAAAGAAACTAAGGAAGTGGAGTTACAAAATGGAAAATGGGTAATAACAAGAGAAGGAATGATAGGAAGGATTATAAACGTAAAGAATAGGAGAGTAAATTTAAGTCATTGGAATATAGAAGGGAATAATATAACAGAAAAGTGCGTCGGGTGCATAGAGCACATAGCAACTCGGACCACGGCAGGAACAATGACGAAGTTGATTAAAGATGTGACACCACTAACAGTAAACCGCAAAAGAAGAATATATGGTAATATAGCAGACATAATTATGGCATTCAGAAGAAGAAAGAAACAAGAAGAGGGATTCGCAAAAGAAATATTCATGAGTAAAAGCACAATAAGGTCGTGGAGATTTATAAAAAATTTTAAAAACATGGATGAAGTATTGATGAAGAAACATGAAGAAATAGGAAATAAGAAAGAAGTCGAGGTAGAGGTGATAACTGAAAAGACAGGAAAGAAGAAGGGGGAGAAGTCGTACCTATCAGCGATTATACTAGATACAGAACAGAAGATAAAGTTTAAAATTGAAAATATTGTATGGCCATCAGAAGAGAAGTTAGCTCTGACATCATTAGCAATACTGATAGCGATATGTAAAGAGAAGGCAACAATTAAAGTCAATACAAATTCAGAAATGGTAATAAAAATAGCGGGGAAAATAAGAGACCAAACGACTACGAAAATGACACTAATTAAAGAAAACCTAGGACACTTGGCACATGCCGTAAAAATAATGTTAGAAAATAAACAGGTTAAGATAGAAGCAAGGTTGAACAAAAATTTGAAAAAGGAAATAGAAGAACCAAAGACAAAAGTGGAGATTGAAGTATACAAATTCGACAATAGGAGTTACTACGCAACATATGACAAACAAATGATTTCACATAACATACGTAAATTTATGAAAAGAATAATAAATGGAGAGAATGTAGCAGAGTGGAGAACGCTAAAGAGGAACCAAGAGATGGCGACGGACAAGACAGAGATAGATTGGGAACTTACGTACGGCAACATAAACTACTACGGTAGACCGCTAGAAAGAAGGACGTCAAAAGAGGATTCTAGACTAAAAACGTTTAAGGTAAAAATGCTACTAAAAGAATTGCCGACATTACTATACTTACATTACAGGGACGCAAAGAAATACACGGACACACTATGCAGAAGATGTGGAAATGAACAGGAAGACCAAATGCACTGGTTGTTATGTGAAGAGAACCGATACAAGATTGAAGACGCAATATTCGAAGCTTTAGAACAAACGGAGGACAAAAGAAAGGTGCAAAGAGAAGAACTAGAAGAGATTACCCAAAGAATAAAAGAAAATTTGAAACGAGGAGAAGAAGCAATACCGATCAGTATAATAACTAAGAGTGACATCCTAACGAAGAAAGGAAGAAAAGACAAAAAGAAAACAGTAGAATTTACAAACAGATTAGTAAAGAAAATCTACGAAAATATGTGGAAAAAAAGCAGGGTGCTAATAAACAGCCTACCGGCGATAGAAGGCGACCCTGAAGAAATACTAGAACAGAGAAAACACGGGAAAGATCATAAAGAAAAGAAGCTAATGTGGTTTAATAAGTGGAGGGACACCTTCATCAACGAAAACACTACAAACTATAACATCGACTAAGTAGATCTGTGGTCTATCTTGGCAAAGCTTATATCAGGAGTAAACTAGCTCTAGTCTACCTTTCCTTAGAATAGAATAGTTGTAGCAACATGTAATAAATGTACTCTATAACAATTTTAATAAATGGAAAAGAGAACAGATCTCGCTTTTAAAAAAAAAATAAAAATAAAAAAAAAATAAATAAATAAATAAATATAAAATTTTATATTAAATTGTGAAACACTTGTGAAACCTTGCAAAAACTGACAAAAAAATCTGCGAAAATATAAAACATTTAAAAATAAGTATATAGTATAATAAAATTAATTAGAATTATTATTCATAATTTTTAATTTGATATCTATTGATTATTACTGTTATTACTGATTACTATCTTAAACTTGTCAGAAGAAATTTAAATCGATTACTATTTAATAACTAATAAAAATTGATAGCCATCCCTGTACAAATTTTGATAATGTTTGTACTTTTCTATAATCTGCCATGTATCCTTCCAATCTATATTACCCTCCTCTTTTACAAAATTTCTTTTTTTAAATCTCTTGAGTCCTATCCACTCTGTATCTTGTATCGCTAATGCTACTTGGCTCATGAACTTTCTAATTGGACTATCAATTATAAAGTTCTTCCAATATAGAACCACCTGCTGAATCTTGGTTTAGAGCTACTTGATACTTATGGTACTGCTACTTTTGGTTCCATTTTTCAAAAGTTTATTTGCTTCTTCATTCTACAATTTTACTGTGCTCTTTAATTTTGTACAGCTCTACAATTAATCTCTTGATTTCTTGTATTCGAATAATTTGTCAAAGAAAACTTGTATTTTGCATTTTTAGACAGCTTTTTAACTTCTTTAGCTTTTTTATCTTCTTAATCAGCTGTATTGCTACAAGACTATCTGTATTTATTTGTACTTTTACTTCCTCTAGGGCTACTAGCAGCAAAGTTTATATTGCACCCAACTCTGCTTAGGTCAATGAAGGCCACTTTTCTAATCTACAACAGAATATTTTTTTGCTCTGTAGTATTTGCGCAGCTGCTTTATTATATACTACCCATCCTATACCAATTTGAGCTCCTTTTTTGAGTTAATTAGAGACCCATTCATAAAAGCTTTTATTGTTTTCTATGAACTTATTTTTTCTGTAACATTCTTTAACTCTCTTATTGCCTTCTGTCCTATGATACTAGTTTTTATATACTTTTCGTTAATAGTATAGTTTTAGGGTATTTTATTACTATGTTCTTTCAAGAAATATTTATTTTCCTATATTTCTTATTAGAGAACTCTACCTTTTTTATTTACTTTTTGTTTAGTGCCTTCTTTTTACCTTGGACCTTTATACTTGTTTGGCATACTAATGTAATTTTTGCTTCTTTGTTTTTTAGTTCACACCTTGTGTACTGCTTAATTATGGCAAAACCTTGCTTATTCACTAAGTCCTTCTTCCAATGTCCTATAAAGAACTCCTGTAAGGTTTTGTTTCTTATAATCTTTTTTAACTCTGTTTTATCACTTCTTTTTTCAAAAACTAAACATTCTTGTTTTCACTTGTCTTCACTAACTGCTTCCAAATTGGTTTTTATATGCAAGAGGTTTTCTTTTTTTTGTAGAGCTCTTATTATTCTACTAGATGAGTTTTCTAATAGGTTTGATTTGAGGTTTATATATTACTTGGGTACTTTTTCTTTTGTCATCAGGCCCCTTATTTGTCTGATCTGCTTCCATGAAAACATTCTTTTGCTTTTTGTATTTAAAATTTACTTTAGCAGAAAAATATTCAACCTTATTTTTTTTAGAGAACTTTGCAGATTTTTTCATTAACTAAGCTTACAAGCTCTGTTCCTGTTTCTTTTATTTTATATTTCATTTTTAGTTTTTCTAATTTAAACATATATTTAGTTTTTTCACTTCAAACACGATTTTGCAAACTAGATTATTTTTAATACTGCATTTTTCTATTCTTTCTTTTTCTAAACCCAATATACAGATTGTACTTTTACAATTCAATTGTACCTGTTTTAGTCTTAGTCATATTGCTTGTTCTATATCACTTTTATTATTTAACCTAAATATTATTTCTGTAAAATGAGGAGTGAGTTAATTTTGCCAAATCGACTTTACTCTAACAATGTTTAAATATGTTAATGTTAAATTTATGAGTGTCTTTATCATTTTTGTTTTATTTTTGATTAGTATTAGAAGAGAACTTTGCAATTTTTCATAGTTTTCTTATGACAGAATATAGTACTATAACCTATATTCCAGACATAGAAGTAGTACTACATTGTTTATGTATACCATATGCGCTAAAAAGGTTTTCTTTCTTTTAATTCCTTTAATAATTGTTAGAATTTCCTCTTTTGCTATCTTAACAGAACCCCGAAATATATATAAATAAGCTAGGTTAATTATAAAATTACTAAAAATAGGGGATAGCTAAAGCTAGGTACATTATGAGATTATCTGATTTTTCTAATTTTTCCAATTTTTAATTAGGGTTAGGGTTAGAGTTGGGTTAGAGTTAGGGTTAGAGTTGGGTTAGAGTTAAGTTAGGAGATGATTTTTATATAGTAAAAGCGCATTTTTGTCACTTTTACTTAGTCAAACAAGACAGTTTGGATAGCCATTTTTTATATATTTCGTGTTTTTGTCTTTGCCATCTGCTTTGTTTTGTTCGGACTGATTTGGGTTATATATTAGATAATTTCGTGATGTACCTGGCTTTAGTTTACCCCAAAAATAAAAAGTTCTATAGAATAAATTTCAAAAATAAGCAAAAAAATTACTATAAAAAAATAAAAAAATAAAAAAGATCTGTATAAAAAACACCAAAAATAAGCAAACTACCTGATCTATCTATGTATATTTCAGAGTTCTAACTGCTTGTCTAATTTTTGCTTTTTCAGACAACTATATACCCAAAAATCTCATTAGATCTTTTACTTTTTACTATAAATTATTTTTCTCTTTGGTTCAAATTTTATGCCTTCTTGTATTATAGACTTGTTACACATAATCAAGACTAGTAGTTCTGACTTTTTGCTATTGATTTCTATGTCGTTTACTTTATAAAAATCTTTTGCTATTTTGAGTATTTGTTCCAACTCAAATTTATCTCTTGCCAAATATGTAGTATTGTCTATATATGCTAAAACTGGTACTTGTAGCTCCTGTACTTCGAACTCTCTCTTTTGCAAATTAAGTAGCTAATTTATTTGCATTTTGTAACCTTTATCCCTTTCTTCTTGAATTTCTACTAGAAGTGAATTATAGAATATCTTTCAGAACAAAAGTGATATAACTTTCTCCTAGTCTATTCTATTTTCTGCTATAAATTCTTCTGTATTTTCTACACCTGTTATAATCTCAATTTTTCTGTTCTTGTACAGATTGATTATAAACTCTACTGCTTTAGCTAGAAGTTTTATGCACTTTAATACTAGCTAAAGCATTTCAATATTTACCAAATTAAAGCTTTTTTTATGTTCTAAAATAAAATTCAAATTTTCTTTTTATTTTCTCTTGCAACTTCTAGTATGCAGTTCAACAAATATATCAGTACCACTATAGTACCACTATGCCTTCTTTTTGTAATCCTACAAAATTTCTCTCTTTAAAAATGCTTCTTTTTTTAAAAATTGCTCCTAGTCTGTTATTCAATACTCTACTGACTTTCTAAAAGTTTCTAGTAAGAGAATAGGTCTCATATTGTTTAACTTAATACTATTTCTTCTGCTTAGATATTGGATATAGTATACTGAACTTTTATTTTTTGGGTATATTTTCTTCTTTAAACATCTACTCGCTATGTACCAGAATATTTTTTTTGCATAACTACTAGCTTTTTTTAACATTGGGTAGGTAATGCCTGATATCTCTGGTAACAATTTGTTCTTAGTTTGTTCTAGTGCTTTTTTCTATTTGTTTAATGGTACTTTTTTCAGTAAGTGTTCATACTAATTTGGCTCTACTTCTTTTATTGAACAAAATTTTTTCTTTTCTATCTTTTTAGTAAATTTTCTGCTATAGACGAACATTTTCTAAACTGTTTTGCAAAATGCTTTCTTACTTTTTTTAAAACTTCTTTTGGTTTATTTACTAATTCTTTTATAGATTTAACTATCCAATCTATTTGAATTCTTTTCTGAAGCCAATCTAACAGACTATTCATCATGCCTTTTTTGCTCTTTTACTATTATCTCATATCTAGCTTCTATACAAGCTCTAATCCAATGTTTGAAATGTAGCTTATATATACCAAACCAAAAGTGCTAACAAAAAAATTTTTATTATGATGTTTAAATATAATCTCACATAGATTATTCGGGGTCCTGGTTGACAACTATATTAGAGAGCTTCCAGAAATCAGCTGATTTTTGTTTACTATGAGCCTACTCCCACCCACCCACACCTGATACTCCAATTAGCCAATCAGATTTTACAATTATTAAAAAGTTAAATATAACATTTAATAGTAAATAACTTTTAAACTACTAAACCAAATTTGAAAATTCAACTACCAAAATGATCCTCTCAATGAGAGGATTCTAGCGAGCCCAAAATTGTTAAAATCCTATTACAGGTTCCTGTGATCAGAATAGATTTGTGTTACTATAAAAGTTCTATAATTTATTAAATAATTATAACCCATTTATAGTAACACAAATTTATTTTGAAATTAGAATCCTGTGATTGGATTTTAACTATTTTGGGCTTGTCAGAATCCTCTCATTGAGAGGATCATTTTGGTGGTAAAATCATCGAAATCGGCCCAGTAGATCAGAAGTTATTAACAATTAAAATTTAATATTTAATTGTTAATAACTTCTGATCTACTAGGCCAATTTCGATGATTTTACTACCAAAATGATACTCTCAATGAGAGGATTCTAACAAGCCCAAAATAGTTAAAATCCAATTACAGGATCCTAAGATCGAAATAAATTTGTGTTACTATTTAATAAATTGTAGAACTTTTATAATAACACAAATCTATTCTGATTACAGGATGCTGTGATTGAATTTTAACAATTTTGGGCTCTCTAGAATCCTTTCATTGAGAGGATCATTTTAGTAGTTGAATCATCAAATTTGGTCCAGCAGATCAAAAGTTATTAATTATTAAATATTATTAATAAATCTATAATTTTGGTCAAAAATAGTTTTGCAACTTTGGCTGGAATTATGAAACTTTGGCCGGAATTACACCTGATACTTCAGCTGACCAACCCACCCACCCAAAAATCAGCTAATTTCTGGAAGCTTCCTTATATCTTTGGTTCTCAACTATCTGAGTTATTTGTGAGCAATTAGCTCCAATATGTTTATATTGTTTACATTAATAACATTGGTTATTAGAGCAGCCCTTATATAGATGTTCAGATTAAAAGCTAGTTTTGCAAATGCTTTACTTGGAGGCTTGCTTAGAGCAATATACAGTGAGATACTCATAGCAATAGCAACAATAGCATGCATTATTGGAACAATTAGCATAAAAATAAATTATAGAAATAGCATCATCCACATTTCTAATTAGCAAAAGATGTACTAGATTTGGGTCTGTGGATAACAGTTGTTCAATTACCTGGTTCAGTTTCTAATATAGGTTTCTTTTGAACTAAAATACTTCTATTCAAACTTTTCTAACTTTCTATTATCAATAATTGTAGATTGAATGAGTAGAGGTTGGTTTTGCTTATAGGTAATAGGTACATAACCCTTCTTTTTGTTCCATTTAAGAGTATAGGTCTTATTTTTCTAATTATAGCTTGCATCTACTTTTTGTAACTAGTCATTTCCCAAAGTAATGAGTAAAAGGTAGCATTTATTACTTCAATATTCAAAGGAATAGTGGCTTATTCAATTTCAATAAGTAGATTTTTAATTATGCCTAAAGTAGTGATACAAATTGATGAAAATTTTTCATCAATCAGTTGATAAATCATTTTATCCAACTAATCAATTAATTGATTTTATTCAACTAATCGATTAGTTGGCCAATCAATTAATTAACTTATTGATTAATTGATTAGTTGACTAATCAATTAACCAACTAATCGATTGGCCAACTAATTGATTAGTTAAATAAATAATAAATGAAATTTGGTAAATACATATAAAGTAGCAACTGAAACAGCCAGGCTGATATTCTTATATGATCAGTTGATTAAACAACCAATTGTCTAGTCAATTAATTGACCAATCGACTAGTTGATTAATCAATTAGTTGGCCAATCGACTAATTGATTAGTCAACTAATCGATTAATCGACTAATTGATTATTAACCGATTTGCTGTCCCTGGTTAATTGGCTCATGTTCAAAAATTTAATTCTGATAATTTTTATGAGCTTAAGCTCACGTTCATGTAAAAAAACCTGTTTGCACCGATTATTTAAAGGTCATTTAAAAAATAATCAAATGGACGTACGTACATACAGAAAATAAAACCAATCTAATGCTTTCTATTAGGCACACAAAGAATAATCCATAATACTGTAATATATACTTATCGTTAGCCACCTAATTAACAATCTAGTTGAATTTTTTTTTTAAAAGCAAGGCATTTTTTTTAAAAAAAAAAACAAAAACAAAAATAAGATAAGTGAATTTAATATTTAATTAATCAGTTTAATTTGACAAATAATGCTTTAAATTTTTTTTTTTTTGTAGATAGTTTTTAATACATATGCAGCATTCAATTTCTCATGATAAATTTTATTAATATTTACAAAACTTTATATATGTAATTCAAATACTATTGATAGGAAAAGGTAAATTATGTGAAAACAATCATGCAACTTCTACTTGGCAGCTTGATTTTCAGCGAGGTGCATTTCTAAATCAAGAAATTTTATTTTAGTATCAAGATCACACGTTTTTTTTCAAAACTTCTGTCGATTAACAATTCTTTCCATTCATTGATAATGGCATCAAAAACGGTCTCTGAAGTAATACCATCTTTCATACTATCATTAATAACCTTTTCAGATTTTTGTTCTTGATCATAAGAAGCAGTCAGAGTAGAAGCAGTTGGGGAAGAAGCAGTCAGGGTAGAAACAGTTAAGGTAGAAACAGTAAGGTAAAAGCAATCGAGATAGAAGAATCAAGGTAAAAGCATTCAAGATAGAAGCATTCGAGGTAGAAGTATTAGAGAGAAAAGATGCAGAAGAAGAGTTGTTTGATCGAATATAGTTAGAATCAGATTTTTTTTTATGAGCACGTAAAATTTCTGCGCGAAGTTGACTCATTGCAACTACTTTTTCATCCTATAAAAAAAAATTAATATAATTAAATTTATAGATTTAAAAATAAAACCTGCCTTTAGATTACTTTGCAATGGTAAATGCAAAAAACCCATTGTAGAAAAAAGCCTTTCTACTGATGTAGTAGTAATATATATGCCAAATAGTTGGCATGCGGTATGACTCAGCTCTGGTGCAGTACCTGAGTTATATGACCACCAAAGAATAATGTCTCCTTTAAATTGGTTAAAGGTTTTTTCACTAAAAGGGTATTTTTGTTGTTTGTAAAGTTCAAGTTCACGAAGTAGACAGTCTGAATCAGTATTAAACTAGTCTTTGTAATACAGTCAACCATCTATAAATGCAACTCGTAGGGAAAAGCCTATAATATGCATTTATGGAGGTTTGCATTTAGAGTGAGCCAATTAAATTGCAACTTTAAAATTTTGATCATCAAGTTGGTATAACTTCTAATAAAACTGTATAACCTATCCTAAATACTAAAATTTGATTGGCAATGTGCATTTAGGAAAGTTAGTGTAATATAAAATGTTATTCAAGAGAATATGCATTTACAGAATATAGAACGTGCATAACATCTTACGGAATAGAAAAACATGCATTTAAGGAGATATTGCATTTATAGAGATTGCATTTATGGAGGTCTGACTGTAATATGATAGCTATGCTCCCAAATATGTAAAACTAATATATGATTGAGTTCGATTAAAATAGGTTAATTGATATAAAGGATGAAGAATAAAAGAAAGAATAAGTAATGGTTGCTCCCAAGTGGCCCATATTTTTTCAAGCCTTGTGATCATCTTTGTTCGGAATTGAGATAATTCAAGTTCTTTAAATATTTGCATAAAAAAGCCAAAAGCATGTAAAACGTTATGAAGACGGGCCTTATCACGTTGCATAAGATCAAATGCACTACAAAAAGGACGAAGTATATTATGCAATGTAATAAGAGACTTCCAAGAAGAATCCGATTAATAACAATTTTAACATCTGCTGAAAGCTTCAAATCGTCATCTGAGGCCGCATCATCTTTGGTAACGAGAGTCTAAAAAAAAAAATAAGATACTGTATATATGCTATATATACAATATAATTTTAAAATTCATAACTTACTTTTAATAGATACTTATTTTTGAGAATACTATTAAAGCATTCAAAATAACTGTTCACTTTGTTATACTTGGTGTAATGAAATTAACATATTTTTTTAAAACACTTATTTGCTCATTATGCAGCTTATGTAAAATATACAGAATGATGAAAAAAAGTAACTATACACAGTATGCGTTTACTTGTATTTCTGAATGCTAAGAATATGTCGCCAACAAACAATTTGCTTGGTGGGCAAAGCAGGGAATAAAAATCTTATTACGCATTTTACACCTTAAAGAACAACGAGCTGCTGTATATGCTCCAGCTGAATCTGTTATAAGACCATTCACTCTTATATTTAATTCTTTTGCCTCATCAAAAAGTGCACGAATTCTAGAAATTACTTTTTTTTGTCATTGTCTTTCAATACTAATATCTTCTGCTTCCCAAATTAAGGTTTCTCCAAAAGATATAATGAATACCATACCCATTAATTCTTGATTCACAACATTATGCCAACTAGGGTTCCGCAATTTGATTTGATCTTCAAATATTTGAATCAAATATTTGATCAAATTCAAATTCAAATTTGACTATATTAAATTTGATCAAATTCAAATATAGCCAAATTTGATTTGATTTAACAAATATTTGATTTGATTTGAAAATTACTATTAAAAATTCAAATTCAAATCAAATACAAATTCAAATATTTGAATCAAATCAAATTCAAATTAGAGTCAATTTGATTTGATCAAATTCAAATTGATCCAATATTTGACTTGATTTAAATTTGAGGAACCCTAACGCCAACCATCATAAGCAATTGTAATTCTAATTTTGTCCTTATGTGCAAGTTCTTTTATCGTTGTTTGAACCTCATCAGTTGCTTTGGTTAAAATATGATTACTAAGTGACTTTCGGTCAAGTAATTTTAAATTTAGAGAAATAAAATAAAATAATTCTCTAATCTCCGGGTTTTTAACCTATCGAAATGCAAATCCAGCTGAAATTGTAGTACGAAGTACAAGCCATTCAAATTTGGAAACTTCAAAGGTATAAATTGGATGGGCAAGGTATTGTGACAATGTTGATTGTTTTTTTGAAGGTGGGGTTGAATCATTTTTATCATCATTATCATCCATATAGGGTCGTTTATTTGATGATGATTTAATAATATTTTGTATTTCTTCTGATAAATACTTTGAGCAAAATAAGGGCAGTCTTTGAGATGGTTGGCACAATAACGTTTAGTATTTGTAATTTTCATGGTTTCATCTTGTAAAGCAAAGTCTTTTCCAACTGCTTCCATGCAGGCACGACAAATACATTTCTGATTACTTTTATTTGCCCATTCATTCAGAATAATATAAAAATAGTCAGTAAGTGAATGTGGTAGCTTTCCTTCCTTGAGCTACATATTTTGCACGATGATGAAGTTTTTAGATAAAACTTAATAAAGATAACGAAACTGTAAGAATTGTTTTATCAAACTATTTTATTTTTGTGCTTTTATATTTTTTTTCAAATTTATCTAACAACATTCATTTTTATCTAATTTACGAGAAAATTAATCGACATTGGTTTGGCAATAGGATATTTCCTTTTTTTTCATATTTTTATTTTTTTAATGTTAATTCTTATGTGAATTCGAAGTGGTATCTGAAATTACTTTAGGTTTTTATGCTCACTTTCATAGCGTCGCTTGTTTTGGCTTTAGTATTATTTATTATTATATGCACAACTATGATTTAATTACTTAACAATTTGAGTTAGTAGATCCAGATGCAAGTAATGAAGCGTATAAGTATGAAAATCGGATGTCACTAATCTTTTTTGCCTTTTTTGTTATATCAATCGATTTTACATAATAATCAATAATGAAATAAGTCATACGAACCATAAATTTTTAGCCGGCAATAAAAAATAATAAAATATATTAAAATTTTATATTGCACGAGTACATTTTTAAACATATGTACTAACACTAATGAGTTTTAAAAATTTGTATTTAAACATATTGAACATTGGAAAACTGTCCAAATTGTCCTATACAAAAGTAATGGACATTGTCCTATGCCAACTAAAGCTGCGTTTTATAGAACATTGGACATTGCATAGGACAAATTGGAAACGTCCAATGTCCAGTAAAAATTCACCAGATATATAGCTTGCCCAACCCTGAGTAGCAGAAACAATAAGCCTAAAAAAAGGGGCTTCAATCTTTAATCCAAGTTTTTTAACAACTTGGTGTGAAATTACTGATAGTAGTACTACTATCAATTATAGCATGGTAGGACTTTCTTTAAATTTAATATTGTACTTAATAACATTAGCAAAAAAAAATATGTGTAAACCTCCGCAAGTTTTTACGCAAGCATAAACTTGCAAAAATCTTACGATTAGTTCGGAGTATTACGTAGGGGTAATAATTACGTAAGTTTACGCTATAGTACATTCTGAATTATATATACATAATTTTATATAAGTTATTGCCGTACTATTTCAAAAATCTTATAATACAATGCGAAATTTTACAAAATAGATCAAATAAAAAAAAATGTCCTTTAGGGGGTTGCAGGATCGCAGGAGTAATATTTTTGTATATTTTGTGATGTTTTCGTATTGTTTCGCAATATTTGGCAAATTTTCGCAAATTTTCAAAATTTTTTAAAAAATAAATAAATGATATATATATTCACATAATTATACTTTTTTACAGGTTTTTGCTTTATTTCGCAAGGTTTCGCAATTTATTATAAAATTTTACATTTTTTATTTATTATTATTTTTTTATTTATTATTATAAAAATACTTTGATTCACCACTGGTGATCATCACCGGTGATCTACAATGCATAAAACAAAAATAAACAAATCTATTAAATAAAAATTAAATCTCTTTAATATTAGGGTAAGAGTGAAGGTTAGAAATTAGGATAGGGCTTTGTATATAGTAAAATTTAGCAAGGAATTTTTTTTTTGCATAAAAAAAAAACTGGGGACCTTTCCTGCTTACTTTTAAAGCTTATAAAATCCATATATACTCATTTATTAATAACTCTAACCCTAAACCCTAACCCAATGCTAAAAAAACCCTCTAAAAATGTCACCTAAAAAATTTTAAAATTTTGCTTAAAAAATAAAAAAATTTCATTTTAATCTGATTTTATTTTAATCTGTCACATTATATATTATATTTTAATTATTATATATTTTTTACAGTATTATTTTTACATTTTTATATATTATTTTAACTACTTTCGCACTTCTTCGCATCTAATTCTATTACTATATACAAAAAACTAGCCCTGCACACTTATTTTCGCTCACTCCACAGTTAGCTATTATTTTCGCTTCTTTGTTTTCTATTATTTTTGAAAGTGTTGGAGGTCGTAGTTGGCATGCGCAAGGTTTCAAAATGTTGTTGTTTTTCTCACAAAGTGCCGAAATAAAATAAATTAATAAAAAAATTTTAAATAAACCAAAAAAACAAAAACAAAAAACATGAAGCGAAATCTTGCAAGAACTTGCAGAAACTTGCAAAACTTGCGAAAGCTTGCGAAAACTTGTGCCATTTCTCTAAAGAAGCGTTCTTGAAAATTTAGAAATTGCTGGGAGTATGTTCTTGAATGTGTCGAAAGGCGTAGTTGGCATGCGCAAGGTTTCGAAAAGTTGGTTGTTTTTTTTGTAAAGTGCCGAAATAAAATAAAATAAAAAAATAAAAAAAAATAAATAAAAAAAAATAAAAAAAACAAACAAAAAAAAACGAACGAAAACAAAAAAAACGAACGAAAACAAAAAATGAAAAACAAAAGTGAAAAAAAACAAAATAGAAGATCTAGTTATAAACAAAAGATCTAATCTGATCTTGTAGTACAAAATTTGAACTTCATCGAACTATTT
This sequence comes from Gigaspora rosea, assembly GCA_003550325.1. Classification (NCBI taxonomy): domain Eukaryota; kingdom Fungi; phylum Glomeromycota; class Glomeromycetes; order Diversisporales; family Gigasporaceae; genus Gigaspora; species Gigaspora rosea. Next base: position 185,844 of record QKWP01000035.1, read on the forward strand.
CAAACTATTTCGAAAAATTAGTCCAATGCACGATCCAGGCTATAGATCTATTGATCCAGCTTGTTTTCTGGTCCTAAAATATTTCGAAATGGTTCGAATATTTATGTAAGAAATTTAGCGTAAATTTACGATTTCTTACGGTTCATAAAAACATTGTAAAAAATTTAGCATAAACTTTTGCAAGTTTTTACAATATATAAGAAAATCGTAAACTTACATAAAAGGTTTAGCATAAAACTATGTAAGTTTTACAGTACATAAGAAAATCGTAAATTTACGTAAATTTACGATTTTCTTATACATTGTAAGACTTACGTAGTATTACGCTAAATTTTACGTAAGTTTACGATTTTCTTACATACCGTAAAAACTTGCGCAAGTTTATGCATATATATTTTTGCTGATGAAAGATAGTATAGGTAGAGATCTGTGTCTAGTTAATCTTGGATTCTTTAGCTATATAACTAGCAAGAGCTATTTGAATAAATTTATTAATAAAAAGGTTTCAAATTGTTCATAGATATAGTTATTAGAGATATTAAAAGTATAAACAACCCAAAGGTAAAGAATAGAAAACCAATAGCAAGATCTGGATTAGTTAGAGGATCGATAACTTCAGTTATCTCTGTATCTGTCATAGAACTGACTTCAGCTTTTAGATTGATTATATTCAAAGCAATTATAGTTTTGGTTCCTGGATTGGCTTCTGTTTTTAGATCTGGATCTATTATAGAACTGGCTATTTCTAGAAAAGTAGTTATTACTTTTACTATAAAATTGGTATCCTTGGTAGTTCTTTCTTTTGTTCTGGTATCAGGAATAACAATTTCAGATAAAATGTCCTTTTTAGTCACAATAATAATATATAATATTTCTAGCATTGGGTTGGGGTCAGTTTTTACTTTGGTTATGTAATAGGCAAGAGTAGCGAGAGAATAAATAGCTTGTTTTTTAGCAAGATTAATGCTAAGTTTAGCAATTTGTTCTATAAGATACTTAATAGCTTGATTAGTATCATTGGTATTATGTTCAGAAATTATCATTCAACCAGTTTTCTATTTTTTTACTTTAGCAATAGCAGTAGTCAAGTCAGCAGGTTTAGTAGCTTGAACATTCATAGCATATTTAGGTTGTAGTCTCTGAATAAAGAATTGGATCATAACAGTAGCAGGAGAAACATTAGTAGGGTCTACTTATCCTTTTAGTTGCTTAAAGTAACTAATATAGGTATTAATAGTATTTGTGCCTTGTTTAATTTTAAAGAGTTGTTTTTTCCAGGTAGCCTTTTGTTTTGTAATACTAAATTTTTCTTTGAAAAGGTGAGTAAAGCTATAGCATCTGTTACCATCAATGTTCTAACCATGCCAGTTATTATAAAAATACATTGGGCCATTAGCAAGGCTAGATAGCCATTTTTGGGTATTATCTTTTATATAGGCAGCAGTCAATTCTAATTGTTAAATAGGGCTTCAGTGGTTAGCTTTGGTAGCTCTCTCAAATTCTTCAATCCAAGTAATAGGGTTCTGAGTTCCATCATCATGATAAAAATCAATTTAATAAGAGACTTTTCTTTACTACATCCAAGAGCATTAGCAAGGACAGTCATAGCATTTGCAGTATTTGTTAAAATAATATCACCTATTTAGTTCAGGTTCAGATTCTTCATTTTCTATAGTTTTTTTAGATTATAGTTCTGAGTGTATTGCTTCTTTTTAGTATTTTGTCTAAAATTTATTTTTTCTAAATTTTTTTTTGTTAAATTTATTGTTTCTTCATAAGCTACTTGTTCAACAATTGCTATATCTGGATAAGCTTCAACTATTTGTGCCTAAACAATTTTTGGCTAGAGAGTAAAGGTTTGATATTGATATTAAAAAAAAAAATAGTATAAAAAGGTAGTATCAAGTATTAAATTGGTTTTAGGATAGAGTTCAGCAACTATAAAATAGGTTGTAAGTAGTTGTAGATTGAGGCATGTATTAAAAATATGGAAGAGAATTGATATTTCGAAGGAGTTGAACAATTTGATTTGAAGAAGGAGTATTTTGATAAGGAAGTAGATTATCTAAAGGAATTTTATTGAAAGATGACGTTAGAAGTACAAGTGTAGAAGAAAAAGATATTTGAGTAATATCTTTATTATAAGATAGTAAAGTAGCAGAATAAGAGGATCCTGCTTGGTTATCTAAATCTTCTGGGTTTAGGTTATATAGTAATTAGGAAGTAGGAATAGTACTAAATTCAAAATTAGTACTAGTTTCTGTAATAATAGGTATTCAAGGGTATTGATTATTCAACTAGATAATAGAGTAGAAAAGCAGGACTTTCGATATAGAAAACAAAGATATTTCTTTGAAAATCTGATAAAAGAGTAGGAGCAAGAGTATATTATGTGTAATGCTAAAGTAAGACAAATAGTACAAGATAGTAGCAAAAGCAAATAGGTGTCTAACATTATGTGTTTCAATTTGTTGGAGATGAATTTGGTAGACTCTATTTATACTAGTTATAAAGAGGTCTAGAGGATTGATAACTAATTTTTGAACTTAAAATAAAAAAAATTAGGGCAGTGTCATTAATCACCTGATTATTTTTTATTAGAGGCCTACCCCTCCCTCTTTCTTAATATATATATAGTTAGATTCTTATATATAATTTCAACTTTTTTTTACCCCTCCCTTCCTAAAAAATTACCTGATTTTTATCACTTCACTTAGGTATGGATTTTAATGTACTAAGAAATGTTTAATCTGGATCTAAAACTAAACAAAAAGAAATACTAAAACAAAAGAGGAGTGCTACAAAAGCAGAGACCCTTCTGAATGAATCTTTTTTAATTTAACAGGAAAATACTGGTGCTACAAAAGCAAGAGGCTTCAAATATGCCTTTTTGAATAAATCTCTTTTAATTTAACAGGAAAACCAAAAACAATTACTTAATTAGAGAAGAGGAGGGGAAGAGAAAAGATAATAAAAGATATCTTTGCAAAGATAAAACAAGAGGTTCTAATGTTCTAGCTAATTTAAATGATTTCTGCTAGAAGGTACCAAAATGTTACAAGCAACTATAGCTTTTAATATAGTACTTGCAATACAATACATAGCAACAGGGATCTTATAAGAGTTAGAAAAAATATGAAGTAATATGCAAGTGGAATATTACTTTACTAGAGCAGTTCATTAGATATTTATTAAAGGACAGAAGAGTATTTATTTGGCAAAGATATATTTTATTTATTTTGAGTACAATATTTAAGAGATAGAACTATTTCTAATAATTTAGAGAAAGTAGAAAGAGAATTTGAGTCTAAAGCTAAAAGCTAATATACAGAAAAGCAAAAAGCTAAAGTTTATATATTCTTTAGAAATGTGCATAAGTAAAGTCATCAGCAAATTTTATATATAGATATATAGGTGTGAGTTAGTAGAAAGGGACAAATCATTTTTAGTAAAATTTTTTTAATTTTTAAATTAAAATATTTTAACAGCTATTTAATCAAATTTGCTAAAAATTTTTTTATTTTAATCTTGAAATTATATAGAATTAAAATAAAAAAATTTTATTAAATTTATTAAAATAATTGTTAAAATATTTAAGCTTTAAGTCAAGAAAACTTTTATTTAGAAAAAATTTGCCTCTTTTTTACTGACTTACCCCCATATATCGATTACTAACCAAGTGGATATATATCGATTACAAATACTTCTGCCGATTTTTATCGATAGTGATTATAATCAATATATATCTATAATACATCAGAAAATTTTATATATAGACATTAATCGATATATAGCACTTAATCGTTTTATATCGATTATATAATATCGTTATATATCGATTAAAATATCGTTATATATCAATTAATTGGATAAAAATCGATATATATCATAATATCGTTATATATCGATTAATTGGATAAAAATTGATATATATCTATAATCGATATATATCATTTTTTTATATTAAATCGTTATATATCTATAAATCAATTATAATCATAATTATTTGAAACGATATATATCTATAAATCGATTATAATCATAATTATTTGAAACGATATATAACGATTAGCAGATCTTTAACGATTGCATAGTGTTTTGACTGCGTCATGAAAATTTCAACCCGGATCACCAAATAAAAAAAAAAAAAAAGTTTCAAAAAAAAGTATGTTAAAAAAAAAGAGAAAAACAAAGTAAAGAAAACTGGCATAGAAAAAAAAAAAAAAAAAAAAAAAAAA
>QKWP01000035.1:198083-226205 GCA_003550325.1 Gigaspora rosea
ACTATATATGGGCCGATTTGAGTAATTTATAAGTAGTACTTATTTTTTTTTAAACTTTAAAGCTAAATAACTTCTAATCTACTGGTTCATTTTAAATGATTTTACTACCAAAATGTTCGTCTCTTTGAGACGATTCCAACAAGCCCAAAATCATTAAAATCCAATCACAGGAACATGAGAAAATGCCTGGTCAAATAGGTGACGCACCTCTAGGGTTGAACAATTGGTTAGACCTATATTTAACCAATTGTCCAACTCTAGAGGTGTATCACCTATTTGACCGCGCATTTTCTCGTGTTCCTGTAATTGGATTTTAATGATTTTGGGCTTGTTGGAATCGCCTCAAAGAGACAAATATTTTGGTAGTAAAATCATTTAAAACGAACTAGTAGATCAGAAGTTATTTAGCTTTAAAGTTTAAAACAAAAATAAGTACTACTTATGAATTACTTAAATCAGCCCATATGACCCAAATTCCAGCAATACAAGCTACAAAAAAAATAAATCAGTATTAGTTCAAAAAAAAAAAATTACTATTTATCTCACTAAACTTTGCCTCTAATCTCTACTACCTGATTTTCTAGCAAAAAAAAAAAATTACATTAGCAATGCAAAAAAAAAGCACAAACAAAGCAAAAAAAAACAAAAAAAAATACTATAATACGCATTTCTAGATTTAGATCTAATTTAGATAAATCCAGATAATAGGAATGGAGATCAGATTACCGTATATTCCCGAAAATAAGCAACCTTTTTTGGCTAAAAAATACACGAAAAACGAGGAAGTTGCTTATTTTCGAAATATTGAATTGTTAGAAAAATTAAAAAATGTACTAATAAAAAGTTGCCCAAATGACACCAAATTTTTACTGTATATGTATTTTTATGCGCTAAACAATGTTACTTAATCGACTTTTTGAAGTTTACTTAGTAAAAAAACGGTTTATATGTAGCAACTGCCAACGCGTTTTTTGAAAATTTTGAAAAAAAAATCAGGGGGGTTGCTTATTTTTAGAGTAGCTTATTTTCGGGAATCTACAGTAAGATGAACTGATCTCTAATCCGGCATTGATACCACTGTTGGGAAATATATTGCCCGAGGAAATATATCTCTCGCGAGAGATGCTTATAATTTACCAAAAAAAATTATAAAATTGAAATAAAAAATATATAAAAAAAAAATCAAAATGAAAAAAATATAAAAATAATAAAATCAAAAGATCAAAATAAAAAAAGATCAAATTAATTAAAAAAACCAAATCCTGTAGATCTATTTGCATGCAAAGATCTCAAAATTAAAATTTTTTATTATTTTCCCAATGTAGATCATTCAATCAAAGATACAAAGCTACAAAAATTTTCACATTATGATTATAATCGATATACAGTCAACTCTTTCTAATCCAAACTGTTGGGACTGCTTTTTTTTACTATGTAAAAATTTGGAAAAGTTCAGTTTTCAAAAGTTATATATGGCTTATCCAAACTTTATAATAAAATTTACAAATCTTCTAGAAGATTCTGTTCGGTTTAGAGAGAGTTTAATAGTGTTCGGTTTAGAGAGGTTCGGATTAGAGAGAGGCGACTGTATATACATATAATGATTTATATCAAAAAAATGATATAAAACGTTATTTTTTAATCAATATAAACTGATTAAATATTATATATCAATCAATATCTGTTTAAAAAATTTCCTGATGGTCTATAAGAGTATAAAAGTATAAAAATAGTGATCCTGGCCGAAATTAAAAAAAATTGGCTAAGCCAATTTTTCGACCCAGTCGGTCGATTTTTTCTAAAATCAGCTAGCCTAATTTTATAAGTAAAAAAATTTTTACTTGACGACTTATTAGGAACTTTATTGCGAAGGATCAGAGTTTAGGTTCTGTTATAATATGGAAAACATTAGTGAAACTTCTATTGAACGTCGATGTAGATTAAAACGAGAGTCTGCTGTAAGAATAAGAGATAACCAAACTGAGGATCAAAAAAAAATGCGTAAATGACAATGCAGGGGAATCAAAGACCCAAAAATCTACGTGTGATGTGACCACTACTGACGTTCAATCTTCACAATTACTGCAAAATGGTATTCCTATTGCATCTTCTTCTAATAATACTAATCTTTTTTTGTCTTATTAATTTAATGAACAATTTTTAGGACCATCGTTTCAAGAGTAATGATGCTGCCAGAAACATATTTTGAGCTAATGACCGAAACCGAAACTCCAATATTCTGCCCGAAACTAATCCGAAACTATGCCGAAATTCTGAAACTATGCCAAAATTCTGAAACTATGCCAAAATTCCGAAACTAAATTTATATTAATTATGATACTGTCCGAAACTCTTTTTTATTTAAATTTAAACCCGAAAGTCCAAAGCAATGCCAAATTCCTTCCCGGTAACCATTTCCCTGACAAATCCTTTCTGAAGTACCACTTACCAATGACTATCCTATCTTCGCAATTTTCACATCTCCAATAACCACTCCTTCTTTCTTCTTTAATACTACCCACCACTTCCCCGACCTCACCGCAATTTTTTTGTACACAACCACTTACCCGGTGAATTTTACTTCCCATTCTCAATGCAACCACTTCACATATTTGACAACCATTACCTATGCCCGACAACCACCTCTTCACCCTTCCCCAACACTATCCACTACTTCCCGACACAAACACTTCCCCAACAACACTCTCCAACCATCTTCCTCCTACGGCCATCCCAACATACTACCCACCACAGTAACTTCCACTAGTTATTTTCCAAATTAACTAGCAATAGTGTCAATAAAACTGATGTGGCGCAAAATGAATATATTAAACCTACCATCCCTATGCCTACACCAGTTCCTGCCTTGCTATGGTTGCTGGGGTGGTTTACCATACCAATCATATCTCCTTTTAATTACCACCTTGCCTTTAGTTACGTAGCTTTGGGTTATTTACTATCATAACACAGGGTGGCAAATAGTAATGGTCTTAATAATGGAGGAAGCATAAGTCAAATTTCGCCCAACTAGCAAGACGCAGGAGACACACTTAAGGCAGTTGAAGGCCAGGAGAATAGGGACTCAATGCAAAACACGATGAAGAAAGCCATTTTTTCTTCTATATGGTACTTAGTACGGTCGTAAAGAGGCTCACCGATAAAAAAATCAAATTATAACAAAAAAAAAGTAAATAACTACCGGTAAATATAAAATAATTTTCAATTCAAAAATTTTGCTGGTCAATCATACTTTAAGATTTTGTATCTCAAAAATTTTGAGTTACAAACTTTATATGATGTATCTTAAAATTTGATTGGCTGGCTAAATTTTTTTAAATACGATTTTTTAATTTAAATGTTTTTTTTTATTAATTTAAAAGTTTTTTTCTAATTATTATTTTTATGAATGTGATTTTTTTATTGCATTTATTTATTTATTTATTTTTTTTTTAATTTTTTACTTTATTATTGTTATTATTATTTTCGCTTTTTTTTTATTAATTGATAAACAGATAGTGGTTCTAAAATGACAAATGACATTTCACAATTCACGAATAACACATGCCAATTAATGATGCGGAATATCCATTGGTAGCATTCATATCTTATTAGAACCCTACGCACTTACCCAAACCTTTACAATAGACTAATAGTTTATATTTATATTTTACCAATTATTACCAGTTACTTTTTCATCGCCTGCTATTATTAATATATTTATTATATGAAAACGAAAATGGGCCAGAAAAAATATTAGAAGCAATTATTAAACTAACGCCAATAGAAAGAATGTAACACAACCTAGTAATAATTGTGTCTTTGTAATAATAAGGGGTTTCAGAATTAAAATTCGTAAATCAAACAAAAAGACGTATTTATTATCAAATACAAATTTTATTTATTTTTTAATTAAAGTTCGTATTAATATGATTATTATTTTAAATTATTTTATTGTTAATCGACACTGCTTCTAAAATCGATTTATTATTATTAAATAGTTTGTTGATTTGCATAATAAAAAAAATTTTACTTATTTTGTCAAATAGGAGTCTCTAAATACTCCCATTTCATTTTTCGATAACACAAATAAGATTTTTTAAACTCTTATTTATTTCCGAAATTCGCCTAGATCTCTTTGTCTGGCCACTAATAACACGAGAACTGAATTCATATATAACCTATATTATATTATATAAAAAAACAAAATCTCTATAACCGTACCCAAACCTTAAAAATATCTAGGGGTGGTGAACCTGACGAATACGTAAGTTAGAATAGAATGTACAAAGTACAAACTTTATGCATAAATCATTTTTTATATTAACAATAGAGTTACTTTATTTGATTGATGCATTATAATTATCCGAATATAACCGTTATCCTTTTATTTGAATAGGATATAAAACCGGTTATTAGATTTTGTTAAAGATTACGGATAAAGAGTTATCCACTAATTCCAATAAGATAATCACAAGTATGGTATTATAATGATCAGCAATTTATATACATTCAGTAAACAGGGAAATACTACGTTAGCGTGACAGACGGACATTTGTGCTTTAATATAATAGATTTTTATTAAATTTTTTTTTTAATTTATGCATATTTAATTAGCAGGCCAGTTTCAGAATTTTAGTACAGTTTCGGCATATTGGTATAGTTTCGGGTCTTTAGACAAGTTTTGGCCAAGAAGATCATGCCCAAAACTGGTAATACCAGTTTCGGTTTCAGTCAATCTGAAACTATATAGTTTCAGGCAGCATCATTATTCAAGAGAACTCTATTCCGAATATAGCTTTACAATAATATCGAGGCTTTTATATGTGATTCCATTATAGCCATTCTCTAAATTTTTTTTTTAATCTTCATACATACTTACTTTTTATCTTTTATTTCCCAAATTTAATCAGTTGCCGTTTATTCATCTCTTCCATATTTATGAAAGGCGAGTATTCTATTCGAATTTTCGAAATTACTTTATCATTTGCCATTTACTTGCCTTCTTAATATTTTTTCTGTGAGTCTTAAAATAGATTTACATTTTATATCTATATTATCCTCAACTTTAAACATATATTAATACATACCGCCCTTTCATCATGCTTTAGTTACCAATTATTTCTTTTGATTATATAATACAACTAAAATCTTTTCTATGTCGAATACCTTATGTACTTAAAAATGCCCTAAAATTACCATATTCAAATTTACTTACACTATATATCTTTTGACTTATAGTTCTTCAAATATTTATAATATCCAATTTCTGAATTATATTTTATAATTCGAAATCTAATTGCCTATCTGTGTATATATATAAAGTAATTTTGCTATTTTCAGGTTTTATTTAAAACTTTATACAATAAAAAAACGCTATTTAATTTTATTTCTTATTCTTATTTACTTTATACTACTATTTACAAATCTTTACTCTTTTTACTGCACCTTTACACAATTTGATTTTACTTAACTTTATTTCACGCTAATATGAATAGATTGATCGTGCATTAATAATTCATTAAATAAAATATTATTTTAACTAAATTTAGCAAATTAAAAATCAAAAACAAGTTTTATTGGCAGCTTTTAATTTAATAAATTTTTGAATCGCATAATTATATATAGTAAGATATCTTCTAATTGGGTTTTATTCACAATATACAAGTGCCAAGATAAGTATTGCAGGTTGTTTTAATCAAATTGTGATTTATTTGAAAATTTTCGGCTAAACCGACTAAGCTGATAAAAATTCATCGGCTTGGTTGGTCAAAAAATTTTAATCAACCAGGATCACTATATAAAAGTATAAAAGACCATTTTATTCTAATGTTTTATTATTCTGTATCTTTTTTATATTATGCTAAAATATTTTTGAAATGTTTTAGTTTCCAATACAGTAATAATAAACCTATTCTATAACGATAGTTATAAAAAGCTAAAATTTTAATTGATGATCCGCCAGTTATCAGGCGCATGATCATAGTGTAATGTGATACAGATCACCATGTAAATTACTATATATGTAAATGCTACGATCGTCCAAGGAAAAATATTTTTTTTACTAAGTTAATCGATCTTGTCGACTACAGTCAACCTTCCATAAATGCAACCTCCATAAATGCAATACCTCTCTAAATGCACGTTTTTTTCTATTCCGTAAAATGTTATTAGTACTAAATGCACGTTCTATATTCTGTAAATGCATGTTTTCTTGAATAACATTTTATATCACACTAACCTCCCTAAATGCACGTGGCCAATCAAATTTTAGTATTTAAGATAGGTTATACAGTTTTGGTGGAAGTTACACAAACTTGATGATCTAATTTTTAAAAGCTGCAATTTAATTGGCTCTCTCTAAATACAAACCTCCCTAAATGCACGTTGTAGGCTTGTTCCTACGAGTTGCATTTATGGAGGGTTGACTGTAATTGAAAGTTGTAGAGCTCGTCGTTGCAGTTCTAATGGTAGTTAAATCATCCAAATCGGCCCAGTGGAAGCCAAGATATCTTTAAAAAACGTGTCAACGACTATATAAAATCTCTATATAAACAATCTATTGTTTATATAGAGATTTTATATAGTCATTGACACGTTTTTTAAAGATATCTTGGCTTCTACTGGGCCGATTTGGATGATTTAACTACCATTAGAACCGCAATGATGAGCTCTACAACTTTTAATTAGTCGACAAGATCGATTAACTTAGTAAAAAATATTTTTTTTGGACGATCGTAGCATTTACATGTATAGTAATTTATATAGTAATCTGCATCACGTTACACTATGATCATGCACCTGATGACTGGCGGATCATCAATTAATTATAATGCATATAAATGAGTGTAAAAAGCAGTTAATTATAATTATTTAAAATTATTATATTAGTAAAAATTAGTTAAGGAGTATTGCGACATAGTGTAGTTGGATAGTGTCACCCCCAAGTAGTTGTAGCAAAGGTACAGAGTTCGAATCCTACTGGAGGCGATTTCGAAGAATTTACCTGTGTTATGGTAATCTGGATTCTGAGCTCGGATTTACAAGTTTGTTTTCTAGGTTATACCAACTCGTATTAGGAGCTTTGGCGCTATATTACGCACAGAACTGGGTGTGTAGATCCTGGGGAGCGCAGGCACTATGTTACGTACAGAACCGTAGGACAAAGGGAAACTATACTTGGCAAGTCCCGAGTAGAGAAATAACCAGACTTTCAATGGTACCTAATAGAAATCAGACGGAAACTGACCGGTAGTGGACTAACCGGAAGCGGACTTACGACAAAAAGGACTTATGGTGGGCCCTACCAACCGGACCGCCGAAGGTCACACCGAAGGAAAAGAACATGTGTTTCAAAATCATATACCAGGGGGAGGGAGCTCCTGGGTTCGCCAGTGCAGACCAACCCTTTCAGGTTCTCAGATTGGAAGTAGGAAGGCAACCGGGGGAAAAAAAGCTTCCGGAGAAAAGAAACTGAAAGAAGAATAGGACGGTACTGGGGTCAGGTAAACTCTACAAGGGCAGAAGTAGGTAGTGATAGTGGTTAGATAACCAATCCTAACTGCAAGTGTTGGTTTCGGCAAATGCGTATGCTACCGAAATGTAGATAATACCTGTGTGGGACAGAGACTGCTCTACCAAGTTTCCTACTGGGATAAACTAGTCCTAAGGGGGACTGGTTAGTCCGGAACAGTGTTCCGGTGATACAAGATGAGCTGACAGAAGGAAAGGATCAGAGAGTTTAAATAGGCAATGCCAGTATGTAGGTTGCAGGTATGACAGCTAGTGTAGAACCTTCGGGTGGCTACTTAAATAGGCAACCAAAAGTTGCAGGTAAGGCTAGTTGTACTCTCGTCAATGTACAAATGTCAGATGTCCCTCCATGTAGGGTGTCCGGGGTCTAATTATCTTGAATAAAAAAGCTCTCCCCTGAAGTGGGTACTTTGATTTGGAAAAAAAAAATTTATTTAAAATAAAAAAATTAGTATTATTCAAAAGATATTTAATTTCTGTTTGTAGTAAATATTAATAATTTGATTGGCTGATATACAATGAGTTACTATTTTTAGATTGTTGTACTAATGATTTACATCTGATAGCTATATCATTATTTTACTATAAGGGCAGTGTCATTAATCACCTGATTATTTTTTATCAGAGGCCTACTCCCCACCCTCTTCCTCAATATATAAATAGTCAGGTTCTTATATATAATTTCAACTTTTTTTACCCCCCTCCCCCCCTAAAAAATCACCTGATTTTTGTTACTCCCCTAATGTAGATCATATGAAATATCTTATTCTTAAAGCTATTAAAAACTTATTAATATAATTATATAGATTTAAGATATTATAAAAAAATATTTAACAAACTCTTTCCAACGATCACTTGAACCAAATTACCAACGGAAGAAAAACAAGAAGTTTTTTTGTTGGAGAGTTGCCTATACTTAATGTATAGTAGGATAACACAGGAAAACGGTTTTTATAAAGGTCAACTAACTTTCTGAGGACTCCTTTATATATTCGACATGCAAGCCAAAAGCATACTTTTACAAGATAACTGGCAGAAGTTGAGCCCTTGTACGAGAAATTTTGGTGGAGATTAAAGTTTTCTTAAGTCGACGAAGTTTCTTGTGGAAAAACAATGGAGAACAACAAAAAACTGAGTTGTTCCAACTACACCCTCTCCTTTAAATTTCTTTCAAGTATCGTCTTACTTCCCTTTGGATTTTTTCGAAATTTTCGCCAAAAAGTGGGAATCCTAGCTTACTCCTCCAAAAGATCAGCAGTGTTTACTCCTTCCGAATTAGGACGATCCGAATCGGGACCGGCGCCATCACAAGTTAATTTGGTCACTACATACAAATAAACAATGAATGACGTGGTTGGATCTAGAGGGCACATGAAAATTTTCTTATCTTTTTTTTTTGGTTTAGTTTCTTTTTTGTTACTTGTACATATAATACATTAATAGATATTAGTCTTGTAGTATTATATAATTTTTATCGTTTATGCTAGACGTGTTAGCATTTACAGTTTCTATTCTTTCTTTGCTTTTTTTTTGGTTTTTCTTTTTTTTGTTTTTTTTTCGTTTGGTTGTATTTTTGGTTGGTTTTTTGGTTAGTCATTTAGGTATTGTCCCCCTTTAGTCTTTTCCCCTTTTTTATTCTTCTTTATGAGAAGCTCAGAGAAAAAGTTTTTAGGTGGAATGGATCCTGTGGTTGGTTTCTGAAACCAGGCGGTGCTATACTTCTTACTAATAGGGAAGACCGTCATTTGAGTATGAGCAAACCATTTCAGTGCAGTAGCCAAAGTTGTGCACCAATTCGGGCAGCCGGCTTAGTCGATCATTACTGTTAGTATATAAAGTTATGTAGCTTTTATGTAATTTTGCTAATAAAGATCAGGCGGGTTACAAAGTTAAAAAAAAAAAAATAAAAAAATATTTAACAGTATTTCTACTAACTAAATTTTACTAGGTAAATGCATAGTATTGTTTGTTTGGAGCTAAATATTTAAATAAATATAAGTTTGCTATTTACTAGATAAAAGCATAGCATTGTTATCTAAAACTCAATTTTATTTCTTGTACTGTACTATAAATTTTATATATGTTTTAATTTATAGAATTAATAATAACTTTTGATCTACCAGTCTGTTTTTGATGATTTAACTATCAAAATGTTCGTTTCGATGAGACGATTCTAACAAGCCCCAAATCATTAAAATCTAATTACAGGATCCAAAGATCATTCATCACTAAGTAAATTTCTTTACTATTAAATAAATTTTGATACACCAGGCTGTTTTGGATGATTTAACTACCAAAATGTTCGTCTCAGTGAGACGATTCTAACAAGCACAAAATCATTAAAATCCAATTACAGGATCCAAAAATCATTTATCACTAAGTAAATTTTTTTACTATTGAATAACTTTTGATCCATTCACCAAAATGTTTGTATTACTGAGACGACATTTTGGTGGTTAAATCATCCAAAACAGCCTAGTAGATCAAAAGTTATTCAATAGTAAAAAAATTTACTTAGTGATGAATGATTTTTGGATCCTGTAATTGGATTTTAACGATTTTGGGCTTGTTAGAATTGTCTTACTGAGGCGAACATTTTGGTAGTTAAATTATCCAAAACGGACTAGTGGATCAAAAGTTATTATCAATTTCATGAATTGGCCATTTAAAAATAATTTAAAAATCATATGAGTGAACAGACAGAAAGTGCAAGGTTGCGTTTTTGATATTTTAATATTGATGCATCAAGAAAGTAACTTTTGTATTATGATACGTAGAAACTAAAGATTCTTCGCTTCGCTTTGAACAATCATCCAAATTTAGATAAGTTTTGACAACTCTAATAAGTTTGGATTGCAGATAAATTATTCTAAGCTATTACTTTTGAATATAGTTTTACATATTAATATTGTACAATTTAATTTGTCTATATAGATTTTTTTTTTCTCCTTCTGCCGTATCATCAATGCCCGAATACGGTATACAAGTTCATTTACGATATAACCGTGGCCAACACTTGGGGTCAGGGTGTTATCATTAAACCCCTACAAGGTCCAGATATCCATCTACTCCGTAACTAGTACAACGACCCTGACGGCTTTACCCACCCATGGCTGAGGGTCACCGGTTTTATTGTTTCGACTCCCACTCGGAGACCAGTAACTTTCTACCTTCTTCTCCGTTGGTATTACCGTCCTGCCCGAAACCGGAAAGCAGCGCTACAAGTTCATGCAGTATCTTGTGATCAGACTTCGGCCTCACATTACGCTTGTGACTTTGGTTATTCCAAATCGGGGTTCTGACTATCAAATCCAAATTACCGCCAAGCGGAATTGAACTGGCAATCTTGCGATTTGCAACCTCGGAGCATAACCACTATACTATCAACCCAGAGGTCTCTATATAGATTTTCTATATAACTACATACTTATAAATTATTCAATAAAAATGAGCAAGGCCTCATTTAAAAAAAAAATATGGTTCAGTACAAAAATATAGATACACCAATTTATTTATAATAAAAATTTTTTCTAAAATTTAATATAAAATATTTAAATAACTTTATTTATTATATATGGTTTAGAAAATATTTAATTGCCAATTCGCCTAAGAAGGATAGAATTCTATATGCGCAAATTACTATTAAATTTATATATATTATGAAATCTTCTTTTCCTCTATAGCTAAATATTTTTTTTTATTATGCTAGTATATTTTGACTTACTAAATAAAAATGTAGAGAAGATGTTTTTATATATAATATAATAAAATTACTAAAATTGATTAAGTAGATTATAAGATATTTAAATTTTAAAATTCACAACTATATAAAATTTTTATATGTTTAGAGGAAAAAAAGATTTCATTACTATATAAAATACATAGTAATTTGCGCTATAGTAACTATATAATAATACTATAGTTCTTATGCGGATTGCTAATTAAATATAAATTTTATTAAAAAATTTTATTTCTGTAAAAATTTTTATAAATAACTTATTTTTTTAATTTGTAAAATACAAAAATATAAATATATTAAGAATAAATGCATATATCGCACCCTGCGATGTGCTTATATATCGCACCCTAATTTGATTGACTAAATTTGTAGATCATTATTTAAAAAAAAATAAACAAATTATTGTAAAAACTTTTAGGTTAGGGTTAGTATAGAAGGTTTACTAGGAAATTCTTAAATTTCTTTGTATATATATGCAAAATTTTGTGCTGAACAAGTTTACTTAGTCGAATTAGAAAGGTTGTCTTTTTAAAATTTAGAGATATTCACAATTATTCATTTTTTTAACTCATTTTTTGACGATTTCTCTAAATTTTATTAAGACAACCTTTCTAAGTCGATTAAGTAAACTTGTTCAGTGCTAAATTTTGCATATAGACGCAAAAAATTTTAAGACTTTTTTTAAAATTTCTTGGACTAATTCTTAGTCTAAAGAATTTTAACAAAAATTGGATATTTTTTTTAAAATAATGATCTGCAAATTTAGCCAATCAAATTAGGGTGCGATATACAAGCACATCACACCCATGCGAAGCATATTAAACTTCATATATTAAAATTAAAAAATTAATTTATCTATGTATAAAAATTTTTTAATTTTTAATTTCTATTTATAATTTTTTTGTACTAAATAAATCAAGTTCTAAGCTATCTATTAATATAAAATTTATTTTCTTTTATATACATATTGTTGTGTAATAATGTTTTTAAAATTTAGTATTTTTTTAAAAAAAGCAAAAAAATACTTTTTAAAAATAAATATATTTTTGTTACTAATTTACAACTTTGTAAGTTTATATTGTACAAGTATATTGTTATATATATGCTAAATATATAGTTAAAATTTCAGCTTAATTGAATTAGTAGTTGTTTTTTTTTTTTTTTAAAGTGAGGTTGTGCCTCGAAGACTTTATTATTAAGTATATGTTTGTATATATTATGTGATACAATATTATACTATATTAAGTACGAATTAGTAGTTGTTAAAATATAAATTTTTAAATATTTAATAATAATTATTATATAGTAATATATAAAACTTTATTAAAATAAATTAGTTTTTAATCTATATTTTAACAACTACTAATCCATTAAATTAAAATTTTAACTGTATATTTAGCATATGTATGGCAATGTAGTTGCATAGTACAAGCTTATAAAGTTGCATATTGGTGGTGAAAATAATTTTTTTCTAAAAAAAAAATTTTTATTTATTTTTTAAAAAATAAAATTTTTTAACTTATTATAAAATGATAATAAAAATTATATCAAATGTAGCTTAGATCTTCCTTTATTAGATATAAAAAAATCATAACTAAATAGTTAAAATTGAAGAGCTTTTATATGTAGACAAAATAACTTTTAGTTTTTGTATCTCTACATTTTTGCACTGGACCATATGGGGGCTCGTCAGTAGAAAAGGGGTAAAAAGTTTTTACCACTTTTTTTTTAAATTTTAAATTAAAATAGTTCAATAACTACAGTATCAAATTAAATCAATTTTTTTTATTTTAATTTTATAGCTATATATAATTAAAATAAAAAAAAAATTATTAAATTTAGTTTAGTAGTTATTGAGATATTTTAGTTCAAAATCTAAAAAACTTTTACTTAGAAACTTTCTACCCCTTTCTACTGACGAGCCCCCATATATATATTTAAAAAAATTTTTTAAATTAGTTGTTTCTAAAACTACCACAATATAGTACAATGTACTACCAGTGGTATAGAATGCTTCTATTTATTATTAAAAAAAAAATCAGTTTATTATATAAGATATATAAGAGTTTACAGGAATCTGTTCTGTTTTGGGAAAAAGATAAGGTTTACTGTATATATTTGTGAAAAACTTCAAAAAAATAACTATAATACAATATATAAGTTATACATAATTTTTATTAAAACTTCAAAAATAACTATAATATATATATATATATAATTTTTATTAAATTTGGATCTATACTATATTTACAGTATATATATATAGCATAAATATATTTTAATAATCAGGTTATATACGTAAATGTTACATAAGTATATATAATATAATCTCATTTTTTTAGAACAAATTTTGACGAAAAAAATTTTTTCAGTAGTTTCACAAATGGATATAACTAATGAACAGAATCAAACGATCCGATTATTATCACGTGATCATGATGGTGGGCTAAGAAATTTATTGGGTTAGTATATTAAAAACTACGTACTGTACATACGTACGTACGTAACCTGGTATCGGTATCAGGTATGTAATGTAATATTATAAATACATACTGATACAGTATGTGCAGTATGTACGTACTTACGCACGAATTTAATTGTGTTGAGAGTATTTATCGGTTATGAAGAATATAAGAACCACTAATCAGAATTAATCGGGTTATCCGAGATACATACGTACGTAAAAAAATAATACATATAAATTGATTAATTCAGACCACTGGGATCACAAGAACATAAGTTACAGAAAATTTATAATAAGTTTTTTTCTAGGAGTTACAATCGATAACATTATAAATATTATTAAATTCAAATAAATTCGAATAAATTCGAATAAATTCGAAAAAGTACGAATAAGTACGAATAAGTAATTACGAATAAGTACGAATAAAATCGATGTAAACCCTTACATTATTATGAATAATTTATTGATATGGGGTTATATGAGTACAGTACGTATTAAAGTTTATAATTTCCGGTTTACGCAGGTTTAAACCTTAATCCTATTGGAATTATTTACAAATATAAAACGATTTTTTATCATTAAAAATTCATATGTTTATTAATTGATAAAAAAAGAAGCGAATCTTTTGACGCCATTATTTTTTACTTTGCAATATTTGTTAAAGATCTAGATGATTAACTAACTCTAATGATAAATGATTTACTTCGAAATGAATTATGGTTAGATTCATAGAAATTTTCACAAGTATTTTTTTGCATTTGTGTAAGTAACGTGTTTTTTTTTAGGCGTTCTAAATAATAATTTGGCGTTAAAAAAAGACACACTAATTAAATTTACGCAAAATTGGATTCACAAGAAAAAAAAAAATTTTCACACGTTATATAAAACTCATGATAGAGAGAATGTGGGGGGAGATATCATATTATTCTGAACAATAAGTACTTACTAATTTTATAATTAATGACGAAATAATTTAGTGAACACAAACGATTTATGCATTATCAATAAATTTTTTTTTACTCGTACGTACGTACAGTACGTACAGTACATATCTGATATCTGATATGTATGTATAACCGTAAGAGAATATTAATAAGTACATTATATAATTAATAATTAAAAGTCATTATTAAAAATACGGGTTAAGTATTTAATTATTCCTTAAAAAGGTATTAAAGTCAAGGCAATGTGAAAATTAAGAAATGAAGAGCGATTTTACAACAAAAAAAAAAAAAATTAAATTAAATTAAAGGTAATCAATCAATCGATCAATCAATTATTAAACAGCGATTAAACAGTTAATAAGCGATAATGAGCACGTGACAAGTCCCCTCATCAATCATTCTTATTGAAAAAAATACGAGACCTATAATTTACCTAAAATAGTGATAATTGATGCAAGATAACTAAAGTGAATGAATGATGTCCATTGTTCTAATGCTGCAATTCAAACAATAACGGAAGTTCATTAGAAGTCTTTTTCTAGCATAAAAAATACCATATTAAATCTTTCGGTTAAGGTAATATTGAAGATTCTTAAAGCTCGTAAGCCGTTTGACTGACATGCATATCATCATATGTATGTACGGTTATGTAATCACCTACTTATTTTACTACTTATGTACGTACATATATACATATATGCGTTTATGTCTGTGCATGGACTTTCTAATCGTGCATGTTGAACCTATATAATTCGTTTTGGTGATTTTATTAATAATGTGATATCCTTTTTTCTTTGATTTTTTCAATAAATAAATGAATGGATGAATAAATGAATAAGTGAATAAATGAATAATAAATAAATAAATGAATGAATAAATAAATGAATGGATGAATGGATGAATGGATGAATGGATGAATGAATGCGAAGAAAAAAAAATAATAAGAAAAAAATAAGAGAGAAATTTTTTATTATAAATAAAATTAGTAAATTTAATAAGTACAGTATCAGGTATGCACACACGTATAGTTACGTATATTACGTATATTACGTATAGCTGTATAGTAACAGTAGCAGTAATGAGTGAGTAATGAGTAATGAGTAAGTATAAGTAAGTATAACCACATATATATACATACATATATACATACATATATACATACATACATATATACATACATATATATCTGATATCAGATATATACATACATATATATCTGATATCAGATATATACATACATATATATAAATACATATATAAATATATACATACATATATCTGTAAATACATATATACATACATACATACATATATACACATATATCTGTAAATACATATAACTGTATATATACATACATACAGTAAAATACATTACAGCATTATTAATTGATTAATGCGGCTTGAATGATATATTAAGAACTGAGTTCGGATGATCGAATTGGAAATAGCAAACAAAGGTAAACAAAGGTAACAACTGGTTTATTAATAAACATTGTCGTATCAATTTTCCGATAATTATTGTCATGCATGAAATTGAGATGTAAATAGAAATTGCGTGACGTATTTTTTGATTAACAATTTCTCGGAATATAGTTATATTATATCGGAATGTAATCTACATATAAAAAAAATATATATATATACATACTATACCTAAAGTTAATAAATTAATAACAGATAAGTTTATCATTTCTATAATTTAGAATTACCGGATTATTATCATTTCTATAATTTAAAATTACCGGATTAAAAGGAATTCTCATTCAGTAAAGAATTTAGACAGATCAAATAATCAAATAATAAAATAAAGTAAAATAAAGTAAAATAAAATAATAAAATTAAAATAGAATAACTGATAAAGTAAAATAAAATAAAATAAAGTAAAATGGATTAACATAGTAACATTTTTGATCCGAGATTGTAGATAACCCTTAGATAATAAAGTAATAACGGAAAAGATAAAAAAGATTTTTTTGAATATGCATTTGATATTATTTATTATTATTATTTGATATTCTTATACGTAACTTTATGTTTTTTTTTGGAACCAAATCCAGAAACATTAACAGTTGTGCATTTACAAATACATATATGCGTATATGCGTATATGCGAATATGCGTATATGCGCAAGTTGATCACGTGATAAAGTTATTTAACAATGAACGAATTAAATCAAAGTTAAAAAATTAATTCATCCATATTACCTTTCGATTGATCATAAATAAAAAGACATTCAAGTATTTTTTTTTTTAAAAAAAAAAAATTCAATCGCATTCTGTACGTAAAGCACCAATTATAAAAATTTATAAAAATTATTACAAAGTATATCCAATCGAAAACTAGTATTAATAAAACAAATATGCGATAAATTTGAGGAAATAGTTTTAAAATGTTAAAACGTTTAGTAAATAGTTTTCATAAACTACGATAAGGTTTCTGATAAGGTTGTATCGTGATCGAAAATATCACCTAGCATAAATTATCGTGATAATTTTTAAACGTACAAAAAAAAAAAAAAAATAATAATATGATAATAATAATAAATTTTAAAAATAAAAAAAAAATAAAAAAAAATTTTTCTTTAAAAAAAACTTTAAATGTAGTACCGCATGTAATGAAAGCAACCTAATTTATAAAACTCTATACCCACCAACTTAAAGCTTATTGGCGTTATCTCGGTTTTCGTATCACTATTATTTACCCAAAAATCTTTTAAACATTCTCCTATCTTTTATATCTGTTTTTTCGTTGTGCATTTGTTTTTTTTATTAACATAATGCAGACATAAAAGTACAAAAGGTTTTAAGGTTTTGCGCGTGGGTAATACTTTAGAGCAAACATGAATTTTCTTTTTTCGCATACAAAGTTTGTAAGATTTTTTTTTTATATAATTAATTATAATTAATTATAATTAATTATAATTAATCATGATTTAAAAAATAAATTCCTTAAACATAAAAATATCTGGAGTATCAATTAGAGTTTACCTTATCTAAACGATCAAAAATTTGTAGATCTTTTGCAATTTTTATTCGTAACTTAACAGTAAAACTTACCGGTTAGAAGAATGAAATCATGTGATTACACAAAATACGTGATTTTTGATCATTTCTAAATAAAGAATAATATTCGATATATCTGTATATTCGTGCAGACGTGCAGTCGTGCAAGTCGTGCAAGTCGTGCAGTCGTGCAAGTCGTGCAAGTCGTGCAGTCGTGTCAGAAAATCTGTAAAAGAAAATTGCGCAATCAAAAAACGTTTATTCTTTAAAAGAAAAGAATTGACGATAAATTATACTAAATTATACTGTAGCAGGTAGCAAATCTTAATATATTTATTATTTTATCTAAATCTTAAATTATAATCTTAAATCTTAAAAATATATACAGTTTAAAATATATATATATATATCTATTTGATATGTACGTACCTTACCTGTTACGTAAAGTACATACCAAATACGTACGTACGTATCAGTACGGGAAAATCTTTACCAATGAGAAATTCATTTAATTAAACCATCAATTAAACCCATCAAGTTTTATGAAAAAAAAAAAAACTTTTTTTGAAAATCGAAAAAAATAAAAAGAAAAAATGAACTAACCAAATTTAATATTGATAACCTAATTTTGTACTAAAAAGATTTGAATGGTTAACATTTATAAATTTTATTCGTGACACAACTTCTATTTAGGAGAAAGATCGAAAGTTGGAATGCTATATGTATATTGTCGATCAAATAGTAAATCTTATCACGTATGCATAATGATAAGATACCTTGCATACTTTACGCTTTACATAATTTTTTTTTCTTTTTTTTTCGATTTTGATCAAGGTATAATAATATATAATAATATATAATAATATATAATACTTATTAACGTATATTATAATTATTATCTTAATTACTATATCTGATATCAGATATACTGTATTATAATTACTGTTATAATTACTATATAAAGTATATTATAATTATTATTATAGTTATTATAGTTACTACGTATTATAATTACTACAGTATTATAATTACTATTATTAACAGTTTAATCCTGAGATCACTGATAAATAAACTGTAAAAGTGTATATATACAAATACGGAAAATATAACAATTATATGCAAGTAAAAAAAATAGAAAAAAAACATAATTTTTGAAGTAGATCAAAAAATCATTACAGTAGTTCGGAAAGAGATACGTTAATGCAGTAATGATAGTAATGATAATAATGATAGTAATGATAGAATGATAGTACAAAAAAATTTCACAATGACAATGACGAAATATGTGACAAAAGTGGGTATCACACAAATACCTTGATGATAAAAAACCACGAGCACGCAACCTGAATAGGTCAAGTGCTTAGAATGTGGCTAGCCCGCCTGTACAATGCATGCAGGTCGAAAAGATGCGATGGATTGATGGATTGAAATATTCCCACCACCAACATCAAATGATTTACATTCTTGCATTAGTAAGTAATGCACTGAAGAAAAAAAGTAGGTAGGTACAGTACAGTACTTACAGTACGTACGTATGTGATAATAACAGATAACAGATAATAATACTATAATAATATATCATACTGTATATATATTTATATAAAATATGTATAATAGTTTTTAGTGATTACCGGTAAATAAAATGTATAATATCATGTGAACATTTTCAAAATCAAAATATTAGAAACATTTACAGTATGAAATAAACATTTAAGAGTATTTATGAGTATTTCATGCACATTTAGGAATTTTTAGAAATCTTTTGTGAATATTTTAGAGTTATTTATGACAAGTTTAGAAAAGATCTCACCAAAATATTATATAATCTATATACTGTAGCTGTGTAGCTGGTAGTATGTAGTATAATACAAAATATAATACAAAATATAATACAAAATATAATACAAAATATAATACAAAATATAATACAAAATATAATATGAAATATAATATAAAGTAATATAAAGTTATTTATATAATATAATAATATAATAATATAATAATATAATAATATAATAATATAATAATATAATAATATAATAATATAATAATATAATAATATAATAATATAATAATATAATAATATAATAAGATAGTTATATTATATTATATTATCAGTTATATATAATACTGTAATAGAACCAAGAAATCGAAATTCAAAATTACGAAATGGTGGAACGTAAAATACTGTAATTCAGGGCATAACTCTGCACCATGATCGTGGGTTGAAATTTTAGTTTTGTCCAGATGACCATTTATTTAATGTATGTAATGTATGATTATTTACATTTCGTGAATTTCGTGAGTATTTATCATTGTAAATCAGGTTTTCTATGATCGGGTTTTTTTTTATCTTTTTAACAAATTCATTTTATTGCAGGTGCGTGGGTAAAGAATTATTTTTTTTTTTTAAAAAAAAAAGCAACGTGATAGCAAAAAAGTTGATTATTAAGATGATTTTTAATGATAAATATTATGATAAATATTTTAAATGATTTGTTGAAAAGAAAAAACAAATCCAAAAAATCCAAAAATCTCTATAATCAAGATTAATAACAGGTTTTCATTTACAATTCTCAAAAAAAAAAATATAAAACTTGTTCAGATGATAAATTGGTACACGTTTCACCTAAAAAAAAAAAGACGGTTAAATAAATTATCAGTTTAGTGTTTGTTGTAAATCTACGTAATATTTTGACAATAATTGACAATAATATTTTGATAACGCAATAACTGGAAGATACGAAATGTCGATAATACAGTAATACGCAAATACGCAAATACGCAAATATACATATTTGATATTAACGAATATTATATATTATGAACAATAGAAAATATTTGCGATCTTTGCGATATTAACAGTATTAAGATTAGTCTTTGTACCAATAGCAAATATCACAATATACTATAAAATATATAAAATATAACAATATAAAAGATCAATACGTTAGCCAAAATAACAATAGTTTATTATCTTAATTATTATCATCATCATCATTAGCATTTAACATACGTATGTACGTACGTGTTTTTTTATAATTAAACAAACTATACGCTTAAAATCGAATAAGGGTTACCAGATTCAGCCATAATATTTCAAGTAACCGCGTTAATAGACCATCGGGAAATGCGTATCGCGTTAGGTAACCATCACCCCGCTTTGTGAAAAAAAAAAAGATTTACCGGTAACATCTGCATATGCAACCGGTTTAAAAACTTGTAAGAATGTGGAGTATGTGGAGGCGGAATCGGGAATAAAATTTATCGGAATTAGCGAATTTGAGTGTTTTATAATGATAGTGATAAAAAAATTACTTGAATATATATATTGTATATATGAATATTATATATGAATATTATATATGAATGAATATGAATGTATGCTTATATATATTCAATATATATTCAATATATTAAAATATATTCAATAAAATACATATAATATATATATATTCAATAAAATATATATTTCAATAAATACATAAATAGATATACACAATCAACAGATATATCTGTATATACACAATCAACAGATATACACTCAAATCAACAGATATACAAAAAAATCATTAAATTTATGCTCAATAGATAAAAATTCAGATGATGTTCAGTAGATATATATTCAGATCTAAAAGGTCATGTGGTAAATTTTTTTATAAATACCCACGCGTATCGGTATCGGTAAAATGGTATAAGATTTCTTAATGATGGGCTGATAGCGGATAACTTTAAAATTACCCGATTCGGAACGCGCCGCTCCAAAATTGAAGGGTCAGTCAATGTGTGAACCAAATTACAGATTTAGAAAATCTTTTACCATGATTACCTGTTACCGGATCAGGAAGGTTTGATTAACGAACAAACTTGAAAATTACCAGAAAAAAATTCTTTGGATTTTCAAGATTATAGATTATTGGGATTTTAAAAAAAGGTTCACATGATTTTTTTTTTTTATTAAATTACTAAAATTTGAAAACAAGTAATAAATATTTTGTAAACTTTTAAAAGAAATTTTTTTTATTTTTTTTTATTCCATTTTTATTTATTTGAGGCTGGGAAATTAACAATGGTTTGGGCGTTAACATTTAAAAAATGTTAAATAACCTTAAATAACTTTAAAAGGCATTTCACACTCTTAATTCACTGCTGTACTGTAGTAATAATTAAATAAAAATGATCGAAAATGATAAAACTATCATATTATAATAGAAAATAGTACATGTAGTAGTAATATAATATTAATATAATATTAATATAATATTAATATAATATTAATGATATATACTATATAATATCTATATAAGATAGTATTAACAACTACTAACACACAACTACTAACACACAGCTACTAACACATAACTATTAACACAACTACTAACACAACTACTAACACAACTACTATTAACACACCTACTAACATAACAGATAACGATTAAAAAATTTAACAACAATTCATAAAAGCATTGTTTATTTTCGTGCTCATGTGCATGTAACCTTTGTGCGTAACACCAATAACACATTGAATTTATATATGGTGCATCGCAATTTATACGAATACCGAATTACACATATGAATAAACACTTCATGAAAATAGGATGTAGTGTAACAAGAGAGTAATTGAACGATGATCATTCCTTTTTAATAAATTATCGTAACTTAATAGTTAATACTGTAATATAAATATTATTGTAAAACGTGAGTACAATTGAGGATAGCTTTGAATGATAAAGTTAAAAATGTGGAATATCATGTCGACAGGTTTGTTTAAAGTTATTTGTGTACGAAGAAATTGTGTAATTAACTCTTCCAAATCTGTGGGATTAAAGTTTTCCCACCAATATTTGCTGCTCTAAAAGAAAAATTTAGTTAAAATTTTATTTTATTTTTTTTTTTTGATCTTTATAAATTTCGATCAAAGGAAATCTCCATTGTTTTTTTTTTTATTAAATGAATTAATCATAATCAAATGTATTGTCCTTTTTATTATTATTATTATTATTATTTTTTTATTACCTATTTCTGTATTTACATCGTGGGTTCACTTTTTTTTTACAGAATTTACAAATTTTGTGAGTGAGACCTTGAATACCGAGTTTAGTTGTTGTGATTTTGTTTATACAATTTTTTATAATTGATTTTTACGGTTGGTGAATGGATGAAAAAAGGAAAAATGCGGGGATCTTCATGTTATATTTTGGTTATGAATGGGAAATCAATTGGTTAAAATATTGATATAAAGTGAAATGCTCTTACTGTCTTAGCGTTATGTTAAAGTTATAACGTTAAAGTTATAACGTTAAAGTTATAGCGTTAAAGTTATAGCGTTAAAGTTATAGAGAGAGAAAACAAATACCCCCTTAAAGATCACCTTGATAAAAAAAATCTCGATATATATATTTTTTTTTGCATTGCTATAAATATTATAAATATTATAAATATTATAATTTATAAAGATAATATAAATATAATATGACTTTTTTTTTAAAATATAAAAAAAACCCAAGAAATTTGTGATACCCGGAAACCTGTTTAACTAATCTCGTAACGTACGATTATGTACGTTATGTATCATTATCATATCGTAAATGTATTTGATGTATTGTGGATTTTATTTCAACAAAGTACGCACAAACAAATTAACGTATGTACATAAGTGGGTACGTACGTACCTGAATATGCTCACAGACATTTAAACGTCCCCTAATATTCCTAATATTGTAAATAAAGAATAAATAAAGTGATGAATATAATGTCTAAATAGTGTGAATAAGTGTGAATAGTGCGAATATAGTTGTAATGAATATTAGTGAATATTAGTGAATATTAGTGAATATTAGTGAATATTAGTGAAATTAGTGAAATTAGTGAAATTAGTGAAATTAGTGAAATTAGTGAATAGTGAGAATATATTATAGTTATTATAGTTGAGTGAATATATCGAGTGAATGTGAATATCTAATATTTTATATATTTTTTTTTATATTTTTTTGACGTATATTTTATTTATATTCTATGTAATATAGAGTACTACGAATTATCGTAATATATTATTTATATTTATAATAAGGTCGTGCGATGTGTCACTCATGCTGGATACTCAAATCTGTTCTCTCGTTCGTAATTTTTTTTTTTATATAAAATATAAAACGAATTTATAATTCATTTATAATTCATTGAGTTACCCCCTCCGGCGGTAATGCAGATGCATCATCATCTGCTGTATCTGCCGCCCAGATGAATTACGAACGAACCCTTAAAAAAACTTTACACGATTTAGAGGAGATTAAAAAAAAAAAAAAAAAAAATCTTTTCGATCATCAATTGTGTTCCATATTTTTATCGAATTTTCTGGTTTACTAATTTTATTTTGGGATCTCCGATTCGGAATTCATTTCGGTGATCACTCACTTTTGAAAAAAAAAAGAAATCATTAACAAAATTGCTTTGATTTTAATACATCCCTATATTTGGACCTAAAAAATTAAGGACAGATCGCGTGCAAAACAAAAATAAAAAAAATAAATAAAAAAATAAATAAAAAAATAAAAAATCAAGTAAAAGAAATCTAAATATATAAAAGAAGAAAATATACCGGTTATATATACAGTATATATATATATATATATATATAATATATATATAATATATATATATATATATATAACAGATGATATATATAAGTTGTATATTTATTACGCAAGGCAAGTAAAAGAAGGAAAAAAAATGTGGGCAAAAATAATAAAATTGTAACACGAGAAGCGATAAAGTGTTTCGCATATCCTTACCAAAATCATGCGTCTGATATACTTTGGAAGAATTATGTATAAGGGATATACTTAACACACATTCAAACGTATCTGATATTGGTTGCTTCAATTACAAAAGATGCATCAAAAAGTATGCGCTAATATTATTAATTTCTCTTAATAGTCGCTCGTTGATTGACATAAACCAACCGCCCATCCTAATTAACCGTAAACGTCTCATCTGTTTTTTTCGAAATAGCGAATCATTTTTTTAAAAGTACGAAAAGGAGAAAGATGTGAGACGATCAAGTAAAAAAAAGTTGAAAAGAAGAAAGTAGTAATACTGTAATATGATAATAATAATTGATCTAGTTAATTTATTATTGAATCATCGAGTTTTATTATTATTGAGAAACCACCTAACTGCTAATATGTAAATAAAAAAAAAATGAAAGTTAAAGAGAATATAATGTAAAATATACGGATTTTATTTGTGTCGCCTTAGTGCTTCTTCAACCTGTAATTCGATTATTTTGTGATATTTTGCACAAAAAAAAAAAAAATCATTCATTCTTCAAGATATGTGTTTGAATCGTACTTTTCTTCAACTGGTTTTTTTCGTCATTTCACTATATTTCATTATATATATTTCATTATATATTTCATTATATATTTCATTATATATTTCATTATATATTTCATTATTATATATATATTTCACTCACTATATTCAACTATATTCACTATATTCACTATATTCACCTCTAATATTTCACTCGGTACTGTATTTCATAATTTTTTTGGTGTACGTCAATATAATTTTTTTTGTAGTTCTGTAGTTACCACCAACTCATGCTTATCCTTAGAAACTAAATATACTGTGTAACACGAAATTAACACTATTTATATCATCACACACTGTTTTTCTTTGCATATTTATATAATAATCTTAACTTTTTTAAAAAGTAGATATTGCTCTGATACACTACATATATAACTGCCGTTCACGACAAGACACCTAAAATTTCCTCCCACTCTTAATAAATCGAAAAAAAAAAAAATCGTTTTTTTTTTTTTTTTTTTTTTTTTTTTTTTTTTAAATTTTTTTTTTTTTTTTTTTTTGATCTTTATAAATTTCGATCAAAGGAAATCTCCATTGTTTTTTTTTTTATTAAATGAATTAATCATAATCAAATGTATTGTCCTTTTTATTATTATTATTATTATTATTTTTTTATTACCTATTTCTGTATTTACATCGTGGGTTCACTTTTTTTTTACAGAATTTACAAATTTTGTGAGTGAGACCTTGAATACCGAGTTTAGTTGTTGTGATTTTGTTTATACAATTTTTTATAATTGATTTTTACGGTTGGTGAATGGATGAAAAAAGGAAAAATGCGGGGATCTTCATGTTATATTTTGGTTATGAATGGGAAATCAATTGGTTAAAATATTGATATAAAGTGAAATGCTCTTACTGTCTTAGCGTTATGTTAAAGTTATAACGTTAAAGTTATAACGTTAAAGTTATAGCGTTAAAGTTATAGCGTTAAAGTTATAGAGAGAGAAAACAAATACCCCCTTAAAGATCACCTTGATAAAAAAAATCTCGATATATATATTTTTTTTTGCATTGCTATAAATATTATAAATATTATAAATATTATAATTTATAAAGATAATATAAATATAATATGACTTTTTTTTTAAAATATAAAAAAAACCCAAGAAATTTGTGATACCCGGAAACCTGTTTAACTAATCTCGTAACGTACGATTATGTACGTTATGTATCATTATCATATCGTAAATGTATTTGATGTATTGTGGATTTTATTTCAACAAAGTACGCACAAACAAATTAACGTATGTACATAAGTGGGTACGTACGTACCTGAATATGCTCACAGACATTTAAACGTCCCCTAATATTCCTAATATTGTAAATAAAGAATAAATAAAGTGATGAATATAATGTCTAAATAGTGTGAATAAGTGTGAATAGTGCGAATATAGTTGTAATGAATATTAGTGAATATTAGTGAATATTAGTGAATATTAGTGAATATTAGTGAAATTAGTGAAATTAGTGAAATTAGTGAAATTAGTGAAATTAGTGAATAGTGAGAATATATTATAGTTATTATAGTTGAGTGAATATATCGAGTGAATGTGAATATCTAATATTTTATATATTTTTTTTTATATTTTTTTGACGTATATTTTATTTATATTCTATGTAATATAGAGTACTACGAATTATCGTAATATATTATTTATATTTATAATAAGGTCGTGCGATGTGTCACTCATGCTGGATACTCAAATCTGTTCTCTCGTTCGTAATTTTTTTTTTTATATAAAATATAAAACGAATTTATAATTCATTTATAATTCATTGAGTTACCCCCTCCGGCGGTAATGCAGATGCATCATCATCTGCTGTATCTGCCGCCCAGATGAATTACGAACGAACCCTTAAAAAAACTTTACACGATTTAGAGGAGATTAAAAAAAAAAAAAAAAAAAATCTTTTCGATCATCAATTGTGTTCCATATTTTTATCGAATTTTCTGGTTTACTAATTTTATTTTGGGATCTCCGATTCGGAATTCATTTCGGTGATCACTCACTTTTGAAAAAAAAAAGAAATCATTAACAAAATTGCTTTGATTT
The DNA here is from genome assembly GCA_003550325.1 of Gigaspora rosea. Classification (NCBI taxonomy): domain Eukaryota; kingdom Fungi; phylum Glomeromycota; class Glomeromycetes; order Diversisporales; family Gigasporaceae; genus Gigaspora; species Gigaspora rosea. The sequence continues at coordinate 225,193 of QKWP01000035.1, forward strand.
TAATACATCCCTATATTTGGACCTAAAAAATTAAGGACAGATCGCGTGCAAAACAAAAATAAAAAAAATAAATAAAAAAATAAATAAAAAAATAAAAAATCAAGTAAAAGAAATCTAAATATATAAAAGAAGAAAATATACCGGTTATATATACAGTATATATATATATATATATATATAATATATATATAATATATATATATATATATATAACAGATGATATATATAAGTTGTATATTTATTACGCAAGGCAAGTAAAAGAAGGAAAAAAAATGTGGGCAAAAATAATAAAATTGTAACACGAGAAGCGATAAAGTGTTTCGCATATCCTTACCAAAATCATGCGTCTGATATACTTTGGAAGAATTATGTATAAGGGATATACTTAACACACATTCAAACGTATCTGATATTGGTTGCTTCAATTACAAAAGATGCATCAAAAAGTATGCGCTAATATTATTAATTTCTCTTAATAGTCGCTCGTTGATTGACATAAACCAACCGCCCATCCTAATTAACCGTAAACGTCTCATCTGTTTTTTTCGAAATAGCGAATCATTTTTTTAAAAGTACGAAAAGGAGAAAGATGTGAGACGATCAAGTAAAAAAAAGTTGAAAAGAAGAAAGTAGTAATACTGTAATATGATAATAATAATTGATCTAGTTAATTTATTATTGAATCATCGAGTTTTATTATTATTGAGAAACCACCTAACTGCTAATATGTAAATAAAAAAAAAATGAAAGTTAAAGAGAATATAATGTAAAATATACGGATTTTATTTGTGTCGCCTTAGTGCTTCTTCAACCTGTAATTCGATTATTTTGTGATATTTTGCACAAAAAAAAAAAAAATCATTCATTCTTCAAGATATGTGTTTGAATCGTACTTTTCTTCAACTGGTTTTTTTCGTCATTTCACTATATTTCATTATATATATTTCATTATATATTTCATTATATATTTCATTATATATTTCATTATATATTTCATTATATATTTCATTATT
>QKWP01000035.1:235572-252725 GCA_003550325.1 Gigaspora rosea
ATACAAAAAATAGTATTTTTTTAAAATTAAAAAATTTATTAAATACATCATTCCTGGAATAACTGTATTGTTAACACTAATTATCGACTTAATGAAAGTTGTTCTCTAAGTTCTAAAGCATATAGGATTAAATTTTCATAAAAAAATTCTAAAGGGTTCAAGAATGCGTCAAGATATAATAAGTTTAATTATTATTTTTTATTTTTTGTTTACAGGCATCTTAAATATCAGAGTATTTTCAAAAAACTTAATAAAATTTTCTAAAATTCTCAAATTATGTGCAAATAGTTATGGCAAACAACTTTACTTATTGCACAAAGACCGATTCGCATATAAAAAAAAATCGGTTTTATATATAGCTACGATCATCAACAAATCAGGTTAGATCTTTGTGATATTAAAATTCCGGTGACTACTGTCAGGGGAGTGTATGATGAAATAAGATGATTATGACGATCGATCGATCAAATCATTCATAATTGATGTTTTGCGTTCACCCCATAACGAATCATAACGTTCCGTAAAAATATCTTTGGGGAGGATTTAAAAAAAAAAAAAACAGTTTAAGACATTAAAAAAAAATCATTCAACAAATATATTTTCGGGTTTACAATGAAAATGAAAATAAGGTGAATTTTTATGATGATAATGACGATAATGACGATACTGGTCGATTCTGACGTTTATTACGACGACGATCTTAATCAATCACATTCCCCCTTTCCTCGTGATTGGTGATCGGTTTTACGGGTGAAAAAAAAGATATATTACCTAATACTGCTAAATACTATAAATACTATAAATATTATAAATATTATAAATATTATAAATATTATAAATACTGTATTTCTAAATATTATTATAATATCGGAACTTTAATTGACAGGTTTTCGACAGGTAATAATGAAAATGGTAAAATGGGAAAGTGACGCGATTTTAAAGTTTTTTTTTTTTTCTATCATTGAAATAATTTTAAATCAATCAAATATCAATCAAATAATATTGTTCTTTTAATACATGCTTACGTGAAAAATTTTTTATATAAGTATAAAATTTTATATATAAAGTTATATATAAAATTATATATAAAGTTATATATAAAGTTATATATAAAGTTATATATGGTAGTTTAAATGAAATTCTCGTTTAGTTTAAAATCTGGATCATTAGTATAAAAGGATGAGAAAGGATGAGGCTTGGAAAATATTTAAAAATGAGGCTTTGATTCTGAAATCATGAATCATAAATCATGAATCATGACACTCTTGAATTCATCTTAAAATTCCGGTTTTTTTACAGTAAAAACATGTATTAAAAAATTGTACGCATTTACATACAAAGTACAGAAGTAGACATACATATATGCATATATATATATAGTATATATATCATAACAAATATATCAGATATATCGGATATATCGGATATATCTGATATATATCTGATATGTATCGGATATATCTAATACTGTAATATATCTGATATATCAGGTATCTGGTATGTATGTACATACGTACTTACGTACAGTAAGTACAATACAGCAATCAGCAATACGTAAGTTCATACAAGTACGTACGTACGTACATGTCCGATACCAGATACGTACGTATTGTAAGTACTAACTCGATCGCGAGTGACGAATACATTGTGACGTCAAACGCTCGTGATTTAGTGTGAGATCAGGATACCCATAAAAGGTAATTACAAATGAATAAATTATAAATTAGGTAATTTATCCAAGTTCTCGGTATTCGTTTAAATTACAAAAACCAAAAAAAAAAAAAATCTATTGAATCAAATTGCTCAAAATTTACACGTTTTATCTTAATTAAACAAGAGTGGATAATAAGTGTCCTACTTTAAAAAAAATAAATTAATTTTACCAAATTGTATAAAAAGAAAATTATCGGTATTATTATACGTTAATTAATGAATGAATGAGAATGAAATGATAATTATTGTATTATTACTTTATTAGAAAAAAAAATTATATTTTAATTTTATATTTAATAATTTATATTTAATTTTATATTTATTAATTTTATATTTATTAATTTTATATTTAATAATAATTTTATATTTAATAATTTTATATTTAATAATTTTATATTTAATAATTTTATACGTATTTAATTTTTTTTTTTTTTTTGTTATCTAAAATCTTACACAATCATTCAATCAAATAAATAAAATGTGAATCAATAAGTGTGCGCATATTGTGTGCTTTTTAATCTAATAACAGATAAATAAATTTCAAACCTACGTACAGTACGTACAGTACGTACAGTACGTACAGTACGTACGTACGTACGTACGTCAAAGGAATTCTTTTATCATCACAACAGTCTTTGCAGGAAATGTACGTACGTACATACGGTACGTAACAGTACGTACTTGGGATTCTTAATCAATTAAATGTAACAAGATTAACGAAATTTACTAAATCACAAATGGGAATTAATTGGCACAAAAAGCAAAGGCCAATAAAAATAATTTTAATTATTTTTCACATAAATTTCACATAAAATAATTTGCATAAAAAAAAAAAAGTTTGTTACATCGCATGTGTTGATTTATGATATATTGGGATTAATTTTGGAGAACCATTTTTAGAGTGCATAAACAGTGACGCGAATAAGAGTCTGGGCGTACGTCTTACAAACAAAAAAAATTTTACGCCAGGCTTGTTAATTACCTGTTTTTTTACCTAACGTCATCTATAATTCCTGGTTTTGTTACACCTTCCAATCGTTCATATGACTTGATTGTTATTTGTTAATTTGAAAATGATTCTTACTTATTTGGAACTTTTAATAAAGAAATATATTTTACTTAATTAATTCTTTTTTTTTTTATTTTTTTTTTTCTTTACTTTCTGTACTTTTCTTTTGATTTTCTTGATATTTTAATTTAATAACCATTATTCCTTATAAAGTATTAAAATAACATGTTTTTTAATTACGTTATTTTTTATTATTTTTCGAAATTGGAATTTAGATTCTAAAAAATTTTTGTTTTATTTTTCACCAAAGTCTCACGCACCGCCGTTCAATCACTTTTTTATATAATCATTCAGTTTTTTTTTGGTTTAGGAAATAGAAGGATCAGACCATAAAAAGATTGCTATAATTTGTCACATGAATTTAAGCATATGAAACAATCAAGGGCGTTTTGTGCAAGTGGCGGATCATATTTAATTACTAAACCTTAAATTTATTTACTATCGACAAAGATACCATGAAACTCTTCTTCGTTTTACCTATCCCACTTTTATTATATTAAAAAAAAAAAGATTACCACAATGCATCTATATCTTTTCAATTTCCTTAAATTATTGAAATTATTGTTAAAACATTTAACATTATCAATTTCCTTGTAAAGATTTTTCTCCTTTTTTCTATATTCTATATCTGATTATAATGAAGGTATTATCGTTATAATACATATATATCTATATATATTTTTTTTTTAACCGTGGTTCGGGTTGTTAATGCATCATTTGGATATTTCGCCAACGAAATATCCGTATGACATTCCTTATTTGGTTAATATCTTTTTATATTTTGGTTAATTTCATTAAAACTATTGAATTATTCGTTTGTTCATATCGCACATATCAAAACCCTATAAGAATAAAAAATGATTGTGATTTTTTTTTTAATGACATTTTTATTTGCCTTATTGTGTTTTAAAAATAATAGGTTTGAGTCGAATTTGGTAAGTTGGTTGTTTGGCAAATTGATAATACTGTATCAAAAAAAAAATAATAATAATAATTAATTACATATAGTTTTAAAAAAAAAAACTTTTTTTGTATATGACTTTTATGATTTTGAAATGCAATAAAAAAAAATTTAAACGTACGTACGGTACGTACTGTACATACGTACTTACGTACGAATTTACATACCAGATACCTGATACGTACGTAAGTACGTACATACGTATGTACGTACGTAAATAAACGGCAGGTATCGAGGTCCTGCACATACTCTAAATTTTCTATAAATTTATATATATACATGTGCATAAAAAAAATTTTTTTTATACGAAAAAAAAAAAAACTAATAATAACAAGGTTAAAGTTTATACATAAAGGTTGATTTTTACGGATATATCAGCGTAGCTTTTTCCTTTTATAATAAAGTCTTGCTTCTGAGGCTAACCTTCATTTAAAAACTTTTTAGATATATTTTTTTCTTTATATCGATATATCGATACTGTATGCGTTCTTTTTTTTTTTTTTTTAAACTTTGTTGTATAACAAATTTTAACGATATTTGATAATTAAACTTTATCATTAATCAATCCCAAAAATACTTTGATAAAAAAAAAAGTATAATGAATCTTCGTTAGAGTTAGATAATATTTTTAGATTTTATTGTATTTTATTACTAAAAAAAGTTTTATATCAAAGAATTAAATATCATTATACAGTTATAGATAACTTTCTTTAATGTGCATATATGCAAGTCTTATAAATGATGTTATACGGTTAGATAATCTATCCCCCCTCCCCCTTCGGAACTATAAAATTATATGAATTTAGCAAAATTATAATATATTTGGAATTAAGTATATATTAAACCAAATTTCTATATTCATGTGTACGTAATTTAAAAAAACAATGGTTTAAAAAATTTTATTATATCTTACATTTCTTGCGTGTATTACGCATAATTTTTTTTGGCCACATTTTTTGATTTATTATTAATAATACATTACTGTATATACTATAAAATAAATATACAGTAAATTTAAATATAAATTTAATATAGATAATAGTAAAATGAAGCATAAAATAAAGTTAAAATTTTTGATACTATAAAACTAATGTATTTAGAAATATTGCAAAATTATTGATTATTGAGAAAGAAACTTACTATCTAATAATAAATTTTTAAAAAATTAGTTTTTATTAACTACTAGAAATAAATCATAAAATAGTATATACAGTACTATATATATATATATTATATAGTATATATAATACAGTAGTAAAATTATTGAATATAAAAATTTCTATTGTTTTATATATAGAATTTAATTAATTTTAATTTCGAATTAAAAATTATAAATTTAATTATTTTTAATTTATTATAAAGTTTTATTCAAGTTTAAAATTAAAATTAATATTATTAATATTAAAAATAGAGTTAGAATTAAAGTTAGTATTAGAATTAAAACTATAATAAAGTTATTATATAGTGCTAAATATTTTTGGTTTAATATTTTAAATATATTTATTTAAACTAGTTTTGAGTTATAATAAAAGAATACTTATATTAACTAAAAAAATAAATTTATATTACAGTACTTTATTTTATATTGTATAACAACTTTTAAGAAAGAAATTATATTATTTGATTTAATATATTGTATAAAAGTAAAAATATATATTGTAATATAGTAACTTTTAGGCAAGTAACTATATCACTTGACTTAACATGTAAGAGGGTAAGGAATGCGAAGATAAAGAAAAAATATAAACAAGAAAATAAAAGAACAGAATATAAAAATAAGAGATTTATGGTCAAAGAATAATATCAATTTATTAGGTATAATATTTAAAAATACAAATATTTTTAGAAAAGAAGATTTGTAAAGGACAGAATCTACTCTGCTTTGGGAAAAAAACAGGGTTTATATATCTGTAGAAACTTGGGATTTTCACAATAACGTACTAAGATAACATACTAAGTTAATGTACTAAGATAATGTACTAAGATAACATACTAAGTTAATGTACTAAAATAACATACTAAGTTAATGTACTAAGATAACGTACTAAAATAACATGCTATGATAAGTACTATGATAACATACTATGATATCATACAATCATAGAAGTTATAGTGAAAATGGCTTCTTTTTAAGAACGGAGAAAAGTTTTTTTAATAAAACTAATACTACAGATTTGGTTGGTTCAATAAAATTTGTACTATTCTTAATATCTATATAATATTTTCCTAATACTAATATACTAAAATTATACAAATATAACAATATTTATAAAAAAAAAGCCAAAAATTATATATCATACTTGTAGTGTTCAACACTAGTAATATAAAAATTTGTATAACATGTAAATCAAAATAATTTTTATAAAAACAAAAATTAAATTTTAACTAATATTAGGATTAAGTTAAGACCTGAAATAGAGCAAGAGTATAGTCACAAGAGATTTTTTTTGTTAGAGCCCCAAAGATAATTTATAACCGAATTTTTGCATTATATTCATTTTTTAAAAAATATTATATTCTACCTGGTCTTTATATTATACTACAGCTTACAACAAAAATAATAGTAGTATTAAACATTAGTGGTATGATTTAACAATGTTAATAAATAAAAATATATAAAAAAAATAAAAAATTTATATAATAAATAAAAAAAAAAGAATATAAAAAAATATTAGTTTATTAGTTATAAATATAAATTTTTAATATAGAAATTTTTTTATAAAAAAAATAAAAAAAACAGAGCCTAGACAAAGTATATTTTTAAAAATGGTATTCCTTAATTTGTAGACCAATGCAGTCAAATTTGTCTATATTTTTGCACTTTTTTTAGCTTTAATTTACTTTTTAAAATACTAAAATAATTATATAAAGGATTTATAATTTGCACATGTGTATTGTAATGCATCTATCTGATAAACCAATCAGATAGTAGAATCTGGTGTAATATAAAATTAAAAAAAATAGAGATGTTTTAAAAAATTGATTGTGACTTATAATTTTGCTTATAAAACTACTCTTTGTACTCTAACAAAAAAATTTTTGCAAAATTTTACTAAAAATACCTTTTCTATCTATAAATTAATTTTATCTTATTCTAACTCTAACTAACAAAAAGAACAAACTATTTTAGTTGTTTTAATTTCATATTATACAGATTTTATAGGATATTACAATATATTCATACTAAATTATTAAATTTTTAAATAAAACTTTGTAAAATTATATTTAAAAATAAAAATTACTTTTTTTGCAAAATTAGTTTTTATACTATAAAAAGAAAATTAAAATATATATAAGCTAAAAATAGATAATTTTTTAAAAAAATTTTTGTTAGTTTTAGTTTTAAAACTATAGTTTTTAAAACAATATTATAGTTTATATAAAGAATAGCAACTTTATTATTATAACTTTCAACTATCGAACTCTTTCTGACGATCACTTGGACCAAATTTCTGATGGAAGAAAACAAAAAGTTTTTTGTTGGAGCGTGCTGCTATCTAGGGTAGTGATACAAATTGATAAAAATTTTTCAATCGATTAGTTGATAGATCATTTTATCCAACTAATCGATTAATCGATTTTATTCAACTAATTGATTAGTTGGCCAATCGATTAATTGACTAATCGATTAATCGATTAGTTGACTAATCGATTGACCAACTAATCGATTGGCCAACTAATCGATTAGTTGAATAAATAATAAACGAAACTTGGTAAAATACACATAAAGTAGCAACTGAAACAGCCGTGTTGATGTTCTTATATGATCAGTTGATTAAACAACTAATTGTCTAGTCGATTAATTGACCAATCGACTAGTCGATTAATCAATTAGTTGGCCAATCGACTAATCGATTAGTCAACTAATCAATTAATCGACTAAGTTGGGTCTGTAAAATTCAAATCAATTAGTTGTCAACTTTACAACTAATCGATTAATTCGATTTTCGATTCGTATCACTAATCTAGTGACTCCTTTGATATATTCGGCATGCAAGCCAAAAGCGTTTTGGTACAAGATAACTGGCAGGAGGTTGCGCCCTTGTATGAAAAATTTTGGTGGAGTTATCATTTCAACTCAGTCGACGAAATAACCTGTGACTATATAACGGGGAACAGCAAAAAAATGAGTTTTCCAACAACACTCTCCTGTAGATTTCTTACAAGTGATTCCTTTGTATCATCTTTTTCGCCTTCTTGCCTTTCTTTCAAAATTTTCGATAAAAAGTGAGGATTTGGTTTACCCCCTCCAAAAGATCGGCTGTTTACTTTTCCAAATTCGGACGGACCCAGTAGAATGTAACCACGTGACGTGTTTGTTTATGAATACGGTTTCGGTGCTACTCCATACGACGTGTTCAATCGATATGTTATAGGGATATTTGAGGTTGGTCATATAGTCAGAAAAAGATATTAATTAAGGCGTAGCTTTAAAGTAGAGATATACAATAGTTGCATTTGTTATATAATTTTTATTCAACCTACTACAGGTTATAATAGTGTTTTCTCTTTTCTTTTTTCTATTGGTTTTTGTTTCCTTTTCGTTAGATTAGCCTTCGTGCTTTACCATGTGGTTTTTTTCTTTTTTGTTTTCCTCTTCCTTTTTTTCTTTTTTGTTTGTTTTTCTTTTTGTATTTCTCGTTTTCTTGGCTTGATATTTTTTTATGTTTACCTCCTCTCCTTATTTTGTCCTTAGTAAATTCCTTGTTAGTTAAAGGAATATAAAGGAAAAAAGAAGCCATTATGGTGTGGTACTTAGACTAGTTTAACATAGCCTCTAGTTTTTAAACTTGTCTTCAAATTAGTGCGACAGGTTGTACTTGGACACCTTTTACGGCAGCCGGGTAATGTCAGATTTGCAAATTAGAAGTAAACAAGTGTATTATGTAGCGATATACTTAGTATCTTAATAAAATATTGGCGAAACTACCTAAGTGAAAAAAAATTATTATAACTTTAGTAATTTACTTGTAAAAATTAGGACTTAGCTTAGAAGTAAAAATTTTTTTTATAAACAAAGATATATAAAATTTAAAAAAATCTAAAGAAAAATTTATAGTAAAAGTTTTAAAACAAAAACTTTAAACTTTTATTATATTAAAATTTTTTAATAATTTTAAAAAATTTTTATAACTAAAAAACAAGTACTATTAAATATTTGAAGCAAAATCTTAAAATAAAAAAAAAATACAAAATAAAACTTTTTCTAACTATTATCTAAACCAAATTTTTTAATGTTAAAGTATTGCCTATATATATATTATAGTAGAATAACACAGAATTATAGTTTTTATAAAAATCATCTACTTTTTAAAGAACTTTTTTTTATATTTGATATGCAAGCCAAAAGTATCTTTTTAACAAAATAACTAGTAGAAAATGTTACCCTTTACAAAAAATTTTGGTAAAAACTAAAAAAAAGAGTATTTGTTGATGAAGTTAAACAGTAGAGAACAACAAAAAACCAAGTTTTTGAACTAAATGCTTTTTTAAATTTGCTATTAGTAACATCTTACATTTTTTTGAGCTTTTGAAATTTAACAAATTGAACATTTCAGTTTATCTTCTTCAAAAGATTGATAGTGTTTATAGCTTCCAAATTAGAAATATGGCTACCAAAGTAAAATGCAGGTTTTAATAAACAATGTATAACATGTAAGAAATTTTGAAAAAAATCTAAAATAAAATTTTTTCTAAAACTTTTTTTAGGCATAATTTTCTTTTTTTTGACTTTTTTTTTTATATATGTACATATAATATTTAGATTAGTGATATTGCGTTTACTATGTCTATACCTTTTTTTGGCTTGTCCATATCCATATCCACGTCCATATCCCATATGCACGGATTTGTATAATTGGGCCTCATAACTGGTCCCCAAAATTTTGAATGATCTGCAAAAAGTCACATGTTGATTGGGTATAAATAAAAATAGTACCCCAAATCACATGTCAAATTCATTGACTTACCCAGAAAAATATATAAAATATATATAAAACCAATGAATGCAATTATAAAACCAATGAACGCAATTATAACAATGAAGCAATAAGAAAGAATAAGAATGGCAAAAGTTGTATATACGTTTTGTTTTTATAAATTGTTAAAAATTTATGTTTACATTGTTATTTTTTGTAAAATCATATTTGCTTTTAGAGATCTAGCTAATTTCAAATTATTTATACATATTTTGATTTAGGTTGTATATAAATAAAGACCTGGCAGGCCAAATTTCATACACTACTGTAGTACGTCTTGTTGTAAGATCTAATGGGCCAAGTTTCAAATTTAGGTAGTATATGTATGTACAGTAGTCATAGTGTCCTCGTACAGTACGTACTTTAAATTATTTATTTAATATGTGCAAACATTTACGTGACTATTTTTTAATAGTTTATTTGTGTTTTTAGAAATTTGTAAATGAATATAAATGAGTAAATAGACTGTAACGATTACACGAATGCAGTAAAGTGTATTCAAAAAATTTTTTTTAACGGAAAAAATTGTGCAGGGTTGATTCAATACAATCATTGATTTATTGGCAATAAAATATATTTGAGTTTACAAAATGTGAATTATATGCCTGAATATGTATCCAATAGCTTCTATATGTGTAATGTTTTTATAGTACAAATCTTTTAGAAAATTAATTATTAAAAATCTGCGAAGTTTGTGTTAGTTTATGGCCCGGATCACCAAAAAGACAACTTTTACATATCAAGATATTATTAAATTAATTTATTTTACTATATATTAATATTAAATATTTAAGGGGCATGCCATTTATCATGTGATTTTTACTATAGATACATGGTCAGAGGTAGTGATCACGTCTATATATTATATTAATCAATCAGAATTAGATAAAGTGATCATACCATACATGGATAAGGATGGCTACTAAGTAAAAAATATCACGTGATAAATGGCATGCCCCTAAACATAATCAATTATATCATAATAACCTTACTACATGGTACCAACCACATACTACAAAGACTTAAACAACACTAAAAATGACGAAATCCACCATGAAGACTTCATTGATACCAACCAAAAGCGACGACTAAGGTCCTCCAACAACGATAACGATACCGACTAAAAGCAACAAGATCATAAGTGAAAAACAGTTCCAGTTCCCAAATTGTCGCCATTCTAGTACCCAATGATGAACCTACAAGAAAGAAACGTTAAGAACGAAAAAGAACTCCTCAAAAAAAGACAAGTAAAAGAACTGGTACTTAACTTTCTGTACCAGTTCCGGTTTCTAAATCGTCGCCATTTCAAGTTCCGGTTTCCGAATCGTCACTATTCCAAGTTCCGGTTTTCGAATCGTTGCCATTCCAGCACCCTAACAAAATACAAACCTACAAAAAAGAAACATTAGTAAGATGAAAAAAAGAGCCCAAGAAAAAAAAAAAGACAAGAACTGGTACTTACCTTTCTGTACCAGTTTTGGTTTCCGAATCGTCGCCATTCCAGCACCCTCACGAACCTACAAGAAAGAAACATTAGCAAAACGAAAAAAAACCCTCTTAAAAGAAAAAAAGTGAAAGAATTGGTACTTATCTTCTGTACCAGTTCTGGTTTCTGAATCGTCGCCATTCCAGCACCCTAGTGAGCCTCAAGAAAGAATGTTCGTAGAACGGAAAAAAGAACCCAAGAAAATAAAGACACAAAAAACCATACGCAAGACTGCATTAGAAACCATTTCATACTAATCTTGATCCCCATCAAACAACGGCAATACCATGACAAATCAACTCCATTGACGGCATTAGCAACGGCCAAAAACCTTACCAGGAACTGCAAATGAAAAAGTAAAGACATACCTACAGAAAGAAAGAGTTAGCTCAAACTACGGAAAGAAAAAGCAAACAAGAAGAATGAAAGAATACTTATCTTAAATAAAATCTAAAAAAAAAATCGAAAATAAAAAAAAAATTTTTTATTTTAAAAAAAGGGAATATGTTTTTTGTGCACCTGCACGGTTGTGCACCTCTCAGCGATCGGGTTAATTCTCCTAATCTGATCTGATCTGAACTGATCTAGATCTAGGTTTTGTTTTGTTTTTTTTTTAAGAAATTCTTTTATTGTTTTTTTTTCAGGCTTGTAGGCTTCGCCAGGAAGTGAAACAGACGCACAAGCGACATTTTGGGTGAGATATTGGTTTTCTTTGCTTTTTTTTTTGACTTTTTTTACTTACCTTTCTTTGTTTTTTTGGGCTTTGCTGGACGTAAATTAGCCCGGGCGAAATTAAGCGGTTTTTCAGGTATGCTATTTTCCTTTTTTTTTGCTTTCAGTTGTCTTTTTTTCATCGTTTGTCTTGTTTTACTAGCTTTTTTTTCTTTTTAGGCTTCGCAGATGTGAATCAGCACGATCAAGCGTGTAAGCGGCTTTTCGGTTAATATATTAAATTTTCAGGGTTTTCTTGTTAATCTTGTTACTTATTTCAGTTTTCTTTCTTGGGGTTTTTGGCTTCGTCAAATCAGCACTGGCAAGTGTGCATGCGGCTTTAGAGTAAGGCACCAACTTACTTTGTTTTTCAATTTTTTTTGTTTTATTAGTTTTGTCATTAAGTTCAGTTTTTTTTCTTGGGTTTTTTAGACTTCGCTGGATGCGAATAAGCGCTAGGCAAACGTGTATACAGCGTTTTGAGTAAGGTATTAATTTTTTTTTGTTTTTCATTTTTTTTTGTCTTGTTAGCCTTGTAACTAATTTCAGCTTTCTTTTTTGGTTTTTTAGGTTTCGCTGGATGCGTATGTACGGCGTTTCGAGTAAGATATTTAAATTTCTTCTTTGTTTTCATTTTTTTTTGTATTGTTAGTTTTGTCACTAACTTCATTTTTTCTTGGGTTTTTAGTTTCGCCAGACGTGAATCAGCGCTGTGCAAGCATGTGTGCACCGTTTTGGGTTATGTATATATTAAATTTTCTTTTTTTCATTTTTTTTTGTCTTGTTAGTCTTGTTACTAGTATCATTTTTTCTTTCTTGGGGCTTTTAGGCTTCACCGAACGTGAATCAGCACAAAATGAATGTGTTTGCGACGTTTGAGTAAGGTATTAAAATTTCTTTGTTTTTCATTTGGTTTTTTGTCTTGTTAGTCTTGTTACTAAATTTGGTTTTATTTCTTGGATTTTTAGGCTTCACCGGATATGAATTAGTACCGGGCAGACACGTTTCGGGTAAGGTATTTAAATTTCTTTGTTTTTTTTTTGTTTTATTAATCTTATTATTAACTTCGTTTTTCATTCTTTTTTTTGGAGGGGTTAAATCTTCACCAGACGAAATAAGCACTGGATTGATTACAGTTTTTTTTAGATTATTACGATGTAATAATGTTAATAATTAATCGGGTTATATGTAGAGTTATTACCCGGGTCGGGTGACCCGTATGGGTCACCCGACCCGACGGGTCATGGGTCAGAAATTGGCTCGACCCGGGTCAAACGGGTCAAGATTTAGAATAGGTAAATTTATTAAATTACAAATCAATATCGAAATAAAAAAAAAGATATTTATGCATAAACGTATTGTTTTAAATAGAATGCATTTTTTTATTTCTAGAGTTATTACCAGGTCGGGTTACCCGTACGGGTCACCAGACCTGACAGGTCAGAAATTGGGTCAAACGGGTCAAAATTCAGAATAGGTGAAGTTTAATATTTAAAAAATATTGTTTTCATAAAAACGTATTAAATAGAACGCATTTTTTTGTTATTGAGTATCTCTCCAAATAAAACATATTTTATGCGGATAGGTATCACTATTTGCATCAATCTGAAAATACTAACACGATTTATTGCTTTATTTAATGATAAGTATTTAGCAATTTTTCTTTAAAGTTTGTTCACAATTTTCATTCTAACGGTTTATTTAAATCTTTAGGTGATTCCCTATATCTGCATCACACTGTTTTTCCTCTCATTTTTAATGCAAACGCGTTAGTTAGTTCGAATATTAATGAGATATTTAATAATATTATTATTATTTCTAAATTTTTTCGCTTGCTTTTTTTTTTTAATTTGTTAAATGGATACCGATTCTAAATGACAATTCAGAATCGACATAAATTCAGAAATGACGTGGAAAATACATAAACTGCTTATCATTTTAGATACGTTAATTGATTTTATTGAGTATTTTATTAAATATTTATTTAATAGTATCAGGTTCACTCGGTTTCGATCAACTCACCAATAATTACTTCACGGAAAACTTAATTCGCAGAGAATTAATTTCAGGCAAGGTTATTTTGCAATCGATTAATTCACGGACAAGTCCGTTTCATAAAAAGTTATTTCATCAAAAACTAATTTTGGGCAAATTAATTCTAGTCATAAGTTGATAGAGTTAAGTTTATGTTTAAAGTTGATACAATTTATAAAAAAAATTCTTGATACAATATATTGAATTATTCGTATGTAAAATAATCTTGTCTGTAAAAATCATTATCTACGAACTAAGTTTTCAGCAAGCGTTTTTGTCGATGAAATAATACGGAAGTAGATTCATTTATTTATTATGTGTCGATTATTTTATTTTTATTTCAAAAGAATCAACAATATAGTTTAGTCCACAATAATAATGAGGTTTTAACCTCTTCGAAAATTAATTTATTACAATATTAATTATATTATATAGTTAATGAATGCGTAGCAACCAATAACTGTTTTATTTGGCAGGCGAAAGATCCAAAAGATCACAGGGTGATCGTTTTTACTTGACAATTAAAAAGCATCTGGCTTTGAATTTAATGTGTTACCCATATCACGAAGGTGCTCAGCTTGCGAGCTCATTGAATTCAAAGCCAGATGCGCCGTTATTGGATGCGAAACATCCAGTAACGGACTTATTTGCTTTTTCTTTATAATAAATAAAAAATAAATCGCTTGAGCTTAATCGTCTATTTGGCGTATAAATAGTACTTATACGACCTATATTTATCATTAAAAGGAAACAAAATAATGTAAATATATATTCTATTTTAGAAAATTTTAATTTTAAGATGTACTTATAAAGTATAACGTTCCTGGTTTTAGCACGACTGCCGTTATTTTCTGACCAGGGTCATAACTCTAGTTGAGACAAAAAATTAAGCATGTTTCCGAAGACAAAAAAAAAACAAGGAGTTGACCCGTTAACCCGGGTCATAACCCGGGTCAGTACTTGACCCGCCCGGGTCGGTAATTTTCGACCCGGGTAAGACCTCTAGTTATATGTATCAATAAAATTATAATAATTGCATAACAGATAATGATGATTTTTTGTTGATTCTGATTTTTTTAGCATACTATAAATTCTCGAAATAACGGGCATGGGCGTTATTTCGAATTTTGGCCCGAATTAAGCTTAATTCGGGCCCAAATTCAAAATAACGCCCATGCCTGTTATTTTGTTGTGCATAATTTGATTGGTTGCACGTGATGCGGTGACTGTCATCAGCGGTGACATGTCAGAAGGTCGGAAGCTTGGCTTGACCTCGATTGACTATCACGTGCTAAAATTTGATTGGTCGATCAAGGGGTGCATGGCTGTGCAGGCATAGAATTTTCAAACTCTTAAAAAAATTGAAAATAAAAATTTAATTGGTTGATCTGAATGTCAATTACTGACGCACTCATGGAAGTCAACATATAGTCAACTGTTTGATGCACCTATATTGTGTAATAATCTACATATAGTCAAATTTAGGTGCGTCAAAAATTTTAGGGTGATCTAAAAATCCGCCGATATGCATAGTGTCTATAGTGTCTATAGTGTTTATACATCTTATAATAAAATATATATTATTAAAAAATATACAATTATATATAAAATTTAGTAATAAATCTTTTTTACTTAATTTTAAATTATGTTATAATAAAATTTTAAATAATTTCAATTTATTTTTTTGTTTAAAAATGTTCAAAATTGTTCAAACTCATGTCCACAACTGTCCATATACATCACTAATTTAGATGAAGTATTTTCTTGTATAGTATTATATAATTTTAACAATCTTTGTCAAAATTGCCTTCTTTCTTTGTCTTTCTTAGGGCATGACAGATATTATATAATATTATGAAGAATAGAGATAAGCCAAAGTCTTACATTACATATATATAATATATATAATTATATAGGTAGTCTTATCACTTCTGATATATAACATATTTTATAATAATTTAAAAAAGTTATAGTTAATATTTAATCTAATAATTTTTATTTTAAACTATAGTTTTGGGAATATATATATTATAAGATTAAGCTAAAAAAATAAATAAATTGTATTTTAATTAAATATTTTTCTTTGTCAATTTATAGATTTATAACAATATAGTTAAATTATATCTTTATTAAATTTTAATTTTTTTTTTATTATGCAAACTATATATAATTTCTAAAATATTATTTTTTATGTTTATAGATAATTAAAATATTTAATATTTACAAATTTATAAATTTTTTAACATTTTTAACCTAAAATAGATATTTTTTTACATAATAACTTTAGTTAAAATTTTGCATATTTTTTCTTGATAGTTACACCAAGCTAATTGCATAGTAGCACAAAAAAATACTTAAATTTGATTGGTTGAGCTTTAAATATATTAAAAAATTAATTTTTGTAATTTTTTATTTTTAAAAATTGAATATTTTTAAATTTTTTTTAAAAAATATTAAATCAAAAAATAAAAAATTTTTTTTACAAATAAGTAATATAAATACTCATATATTATATATATATATACCGTATGTTGCCGAAAATAAGCTACCTTTTTTTGCCGATTTTTAACAAAAAAAAAACGTGGGTAGCTTATTTTCGGGTTATTTACTATTTTAAGTAATTTAAAGCACAACAAAGAAGTAACTTATTTTCGAGCACAAACTCTAACAAGTAAAATAGATAAATAAATATGCTGTAGACAATAAATAAATATGCTGTAGGCTATAAATAAATATGTTATAAACAATAAATAAACATGCAGAAAAAAATCGGGGGTAACTTATAAAACGATCGATTATAATCGCTATATGGGCAATGGACTAGGAAAACCTGTCTTTGACACTTTTTTATCAATTTCGAGATTTTCGATTCAAATTAAAGTTCTGGTTTATATCTATATGTATTTTGCTTTTTACCCTACGTTAATATAATAGTTTATCAAGATATTTTAACTTGAATGTAAACTAATTTTTTAACGATCGTGTTCTAAAAATAGATTTACAACCAAAGATTGACGACTCAATTAAATTAGATTGGTCAATCAGTGTTTCATAATCACATG
The DNA here is from genome assembly GCA_003550325.1 of Gigaspora rosea. Classification (NCBI taxonomy): domain Eukaryota; kingdom Fungi; phylum Glomeromycota; class Glomeromycetes; order Diversisporales; family Gigasporaceae; genus Gigaspora; species Gigaspora rosea. Next base: position 252,587 of record QKWP01000035.1, read on the forward strand.
ACATTGTTTATTCAGTAATTGATATCTAAAAATAAACAAAAATTTCAGGGGTAAAATTTAGGTTTCACAGACAAATAATCGCCATTTTTTCAAAATGGAAAACCCCCTTCAAAGACGGGTTTTCCTAGTCCATTGCCCA
>QKWP01000035.1:258716-268953 GCA_003550325.1 Gigaspora rosea
ATGTGGTCAAAACACTGTGTAATCGTTAAAGATCTGTTAATCGTTATATATCGTTGTGGTCAAAACACTGTGTAATCGTTAAAGATCTGTTAATCGTAATATATTGTTTCAAGTAATTATGATTATAATCGATTTTTAGATATATAACGATTTAATGTAAAAAAAATAATATATTGATTATAGATATATATCGATTTTTATCCAATTTAATTGATATATAACGATATTATGATATATATCGATTATAGATATATATCGATTTTATCCAATTAATCAATATATAACGATATTTTAATCGATATATAACGATATTATATAATCGATATAAAATGATTGAGTGCTATATATCGATCAATATCTATGTATAAAATTTTCTGATGATCTTGTTTGGGTAAACAGAGTATAGCGAAGTGTATCGAAGAGGAAAAAAATAAATAAATAAATAAATTTACTAATGTATTTGCCTATTATAAGATGATTTCATTAGGTTCTCCATCTTTTGATAAAAAAGTTCTATGTGAAGAATGCAACAATAAATAGAAGTTGGTTAAAAAACTTTCTAAAGAAGAGATCAAAGATAAAATATCAAGATATCTAAATACTTCAGTACAATAGTGTAGGTGTATAATACATGTTCCAAGTGAGCAATTCCAACTATTACAATTGTCATTGCCACTATTAGTATTTGAACAACCAACATCTAATGAGCAAATTCATTACAATGCCATTGCACAAAAAGCATCAACTGCTAAAAAAAAAAGTTAGAAAAGAAATTAAATAAATTACAAGACATAACAGAAATTACTACTAATCCTGAATATTGTAGAAATTTTTTTTCTAGATTTCTGATATAAAAAAAAGTATTAAAAATCAAGATATTCAATTAGAAAATTTAAAAAGATATGTAGCAAGTTAAAAAAAATCACAAGAAAAAAAAATTACTTGAAGAAGAGCAATGGGTTATAAGGTATAATTCTTTTGGCCATTTCATCCCCCTTGCTTTTTGAATACCCAGATCTGCACGATCATATATACAATATATACACTTGTATTGAATTTGAAGAAGCTGATACTCAAAGACTGTATGAAATTATAAAAGTCAGAACCATTAATCACTTTTGTAGTTTATTAGAAGAAAAATACAATAGTATTTGTCTCATACTACTATATGAAATTATATTTTGGCCCAAAATAAACATACTCTTTTAGCAAAAGTTCACTATCACCCAACTCTAGTTAAAATTGTAGATAGGGTTATAAATTACCATAATTTTATATTAATTTTTAGTAAATTGGTTTTCAAGGATGAGGTCGGTATTCTATATATAATATGGCAAAATTACATAATTTCTAATTTACTAGAACTAGAGTTGTTAATAGAATACTCTAGATTAAAGGGCATACATAAATAATATTATACAAAAGAGGGGGTCAGGCGAAAGATAATGTTTTTTTTCAATAATGAGAAGAGTCAAAAAAATATAACGTAATTTTTTTAGAAAAAATTGGCTAAAACTGATCCAGTGGTCCAAATTTAATAATTTTGGTACCATTCGATTCATCTTAGTGAGAAGAGTTAAATGGTACCAATTCATTTTATTTGGATTACTGGATCAAAAGTTATTGGCCAAATACTATTGGTTAGGGTATAGACATTTATCACCTGATTTTTTTGGGGGAGGGGGTTCGAGGGATTATCAGGTGCTATATAATATAGTATTATTAGCCAATCAAAATTGCCCAAAATAACTATATAAAATTTTTAATAATAATAATTAAAAATATAAAAATTTTATTTAATGAATTCTAACTTTATGCACTAAGTAACCATGTACAGCATTTAAAATATATCAAAATGGCATAATTGTTTTTATTTTACTTGAAATTTAGAGAATAGATGCATAATTTTGGAATTTTCATCAAAAAAGTCAAATTTAAGCATCTTTTCTCCAAATTTCAAGTAAAATAAAAGCAACTCTGCCGATTTAATGTATTTTTAGATGCTGAACAAGTTTACTTAATGCTTTAAGTTAGAATTAATTAGTAAAATATTATGAATCATAAGATTTTATTAAATTTTATTAATAAAATTCTATAAAATCTTATTATTCACAAAATTTTACTAATTAATTCTAACTTAATGCACTAAGTAAACTTGTTCAGCACCTAAAAATACATTAAATCGGCAGGGTTGTTTTTATTTTACTTGAAATTTGGAGAAAAGATGCTTAAATTTGACTTTTTTGATCAAAAATCCAAAATTATGCATCTTTTCTCCAAATTTCAAGTAAAATAAAAACAACCCTGCCGATTTAATGTATTTTTAGGTGCTGAACAAGTTTACTTAGTGCATTTTGTTAGAATTAATTAATAAAAATTTGTGAATTATAAGATTTTATAGAATTTTATTAATAAAATTCTATAAAATCTTATGATTCACAAAATTTTACTAATTAATTCTAACTTAATGCACTAAGTAAACTTGTTCAGCACCTAAAAATACATTAAATCGGCAGGGTTGTTTTTATTTTACTTGAAATTTGGAGAAAAGATGCTTAAATTTGACTTTTTTGATCAAAAATCCAAAATTATGCATCTTTTCTCCAAATTTCAAGTAAAATAAAAACAACCCTGCCGATTTAATGTATTTTTAGGTGCTGAACAAGTTTACTTAGTGCATTTTGTTAGAATTAATTAATAAAAATTTGTGAATTATAAGATTTTATAAAATTTTATTAATAAAATTCTATAAAATCTTATGATTCACAAAATTTTACTAATTAATTCTAACTTTATGCACTAAGTAAACTTGTTCAGCACCAAGAAATATATAAAAACATATTATCTTTGGACCAGTATGCAGACTTCAGACCAAATCTGAACCAAACTGGGTCCGGTCTGTATATATTATTTGCTTGAATTTGATTAGCTAGTTTAGTATCAAATGGGGGAGAGAGAATACTCTCTTAAGAGGTGGAAATTACCTGATAAATGTCTATACCCTTATATCTTCTTTTATAAAATTACTATTTAATTAATAGTTTTTTGTGAATATCTTTTAATCTAGTAATCCAAATAATATGATTTTGGTATCATTGGATTTGTTTCATTGAGACAAATCGAATAGTACCTAAAACATTCAAATCAGATTACTGTATCATAAAATAATCAAGTTTTTGTAAAAATTTTATATATAAATATATGGATTTTGAAAAATTTTTTATATATAGAAGAGGGGAATCAAGTGCTACTATAAGAGGTATATAATATTATTTATGGATGCTCTCTTATAATAAACATATAACCTATCCCTGGAGTATTATATATTTTATTATTATCTGAAGTACTCCTAGAGTTAGAACCAAGATGATTTTTTCAATCCAGATATAACTAGAATTAAAAAAAATGAATCTGGATTAATTTTATTTAAACCCGAATATAAATATATTCAGATTAATTCAGATACAAATCTAAATCCGAATACAAATCTATATCCGAATATAAATCTATATCCGGATATAAATCTATATATACGGTTAAATAGCAATTACATAATTTTGTTCAGTTATATTTTGTACCAAATACTAGGGTTCCGAAATTTGATCCGGGTTTGATTTGAGTTTGATCAAACCCCAAATCAAACCAAACTCAAACTATAAATTTTATAAAATTTGAGATCAAACCCAAATTCAAATAAAAAATAATCAAATTCAAACCAAACCCAAATACTATACTAAGTTTGATCTGAGTTTGATTTGAAGTTTGCAAACTAGTTTGAGTTTGAATGATATATATATATTTTTATATTTTAAATGATAATCAGCCTGTCAACTGGAAAGTGATTATAGGCGAAATGTGGTGTGCTTCCATTTAAAACTTTTTTCTTACTAAGTTAATGATACATGTTCACTAATTGAAAGTTGTAGAGCTCGTCAAGACACATCTAACAGTAGTTAGATCATCTAAATCGACCCAGTGGATGGTGAGATATCGTCAAAAAATGATTGGCCGACTATATAAAACTTAGTAATCAGATTACATATAAAAATCACTATAGGCGAAATGTGATGTTCTTCCATCTAAAACTTTTTTCTTACTAAGTTAACGACACATGTCCACTAATTGAAAGTTGTAGAGCTCGTCGAGACGCATCTAACGGTGATTAGATCATCCAAATCGGCCCAGTGGATGGTGAGATATCGTCAAAAAACGATTGGCCGACTATATAAAACTCAAAGATGCAGATTACATATGAAAATCACTATAGGCGAAATGTGGCGTTCTTCCATCTAAAACTTTTTTTCTTACTAAGTTAACGATACTTGTCCACTAATTGAAAGTCGTAGAGCTCATCGAAACGCACCTAACGGTAGTTAGATTATCCAAATCGGCCCAGTGGATGGCGAGATATTGTTGAAAAACGATTGGCCGACTATATAATATTTATATAGAGATTTTATATAGTCAGCCAATCGTTTTTTGACGATATCACGCCATCCACTGGGCCGATTTGGATTATCTAACCACCATTAGATGCGTCTCGACGAGCTCTACAATTTTCAATTAGTGGGCATGTATCATTAACTAAGTAAGAAAAAAGTTTTAGATGGAAGCACGCCACATTTCGCCTATAGTGATTTTCATATGATCACTTTCTAGTTGACTGGCGGATTATCAATTAAAATATAAAAATATATTTATATTATTCAAACTCAAACTAGTTTGCAAACTTCAAACTCAAATTTAACTAAAAAGTTTGCTTCAAATAAAATCAAATATTTTTTTTAATCATAGTTTGGGTTTGGGTTTGATTTCAAATCAAATTAAACCCAAATCTGACCTAAAGTTTGATTTGATCCGGGTTTGTAGGAACCCTACCAAATACAATCTATCTAATTTATGAAGGATTGTGCCCAATACAAAATATATGTTAAACCCAATGGCAGGTTTTTCTTTGGTAGTACACATATCTGGATTACATATTATATCCAGATTATATATTGTATCTGGATTATATATTGTATCTGGATTGTATATTGTATTCAGATATATATTATATCTGGATTGTATTATATCTGGATATAGTTGGTTCAAAAAATTGAATCCAGATTTGTTTAAAAATCAGATTAATCCTGATATCAATATAAATCCGGATTCATCTACTACCTCTAAGTACTTCATTAACAGCTCTTATAAAATTATATATAATAAGTTTGGAACTTTTATAACATGACCCTAATTGCAGGAGTTAGCTATAGTGATTTGACCCAGTTGGCCTATAATCGGGTAACCGACTCAAACTGAAAGAAATACGGTTAACCGATTGAATAAAATGCTTAATCAGATAATTCAGCATAATTGGTTGATAGCCGGTTAACCGATTACAAAAACGGTTGTGCTGTATTAGAGGTGTTATCCGAATTAGCTAACCCGTACAGGTTGACCCAACTCGACAGGTTATGCGAGTCCATGGATCAAAAATTGTGCCAACTCGGATCAAACAGGTCATCTATAAGTATTTTTAAATATACTTTTGCTTTTTGCTTTTTTTTCAACAAAACCCGAGTTCAGCTTTTGTTGATTATATATTATTTGTAAAAGGGCTTTATTGATTTATTTTATTTTATTATTTTATCGAAGAGAGAGAGATCTAAAAACCCGCTTCTTCAATTCCTTATTCTTTATATACTACTGATTTTGAGTCAAATCAGTAATATATAAGGAATAAGGAATTGAAGAAGCAGGTTTTTAAACCTCTCTCTCTTCGATAAAATAATAAAATAAAATAAAATACAATAAAGCCCTTTCGCAAATAATATATAACCAACAAAAGCCAAACTCGGGTTTTGTTGAAAAAAAAAGCAAAAGTATATTTAAAAATACCTTATATTTTGTATAACTTGTTATACTAAAAATAGCTTGCTTTAAATATTTCCCGGGTTAAATATATAAATAGTAAATTTTATGTATAGTAAATATAAGTATTAAATAGGAGTATATGAAGGTTTGTAGACTTTTTAAAAATAGAATTTAATATTACTGATTCAAATAAACTTATTTAATACTCTAAATAATTTTATTCCTTATTATTTTTTGTACCTCTAACAATCGTCATATATGCAACTTTTAAAAGATCCTTAATAGAAATGATACTTCTATTATTACTTTAATTAAATTTATACTATAACTAAACTTTCGGATTGTAGCACAAAAAGATTCCTAGTTTTCAATATTGTAGAAGATTGTGACAAAATTTCACTGATATTTTAAACTATCTGTGTTGTTGGCTAAGATACTAGATTCAACATTCTTAATATCAGTATCCTTATGCATTAACCCTATACTATCGAGATGTTCTTCGTTATTCATTAATATACTTCCTATTTTAATTTATTTTCAATAATTTATTCATTTATTTAATTTTTATAAAAGCAAAAAAAATAAAATTAAAAATTATTACAAAATTAAGCTTGCTTACTTATTAACTATTTAATCTAAATAATTTTTTAACAATTAAAGTCTACCCGATAGTAATAATTAATTATAGGTAATCTTTGCAGTTATGAAATTCTTAGTTCACTTTTGTAGGTATGAGATTCGCAGTTCACTTTTGCAAGTATGAGATTCGTAGTTCAACTTATTACCAGTATTTTTAAATCATATAGTTTAACTTTCTAATTCAAGTTCATGAAACTTATTACATATATAATCAGGTTAGGCGTTATAAAAGTTAGAATATACTAATACATACGGTGAAAGTCAAATAGTAATATTTGTGAAACCAATGTTGTGATTTACCTTGCAATATGTTCTTTTTGGAAAAAAGAAAAGCCAAAGCAGATTTACTTGCTTAGTTAACTGTAGGATAAGGTGTTGTGATTCATAACCTTTTAACAATTTTTTAATCTCTTAATATCAAGATTATTATTATCAGATACACAGTTATGTACGTGCGTTGATTGGTTAATATAGATGATCAGCACGTAATATAATTTTAATTAGTCAACTCATTTGACCTGGGTTATGATTCGAGTCAACCGAATCTATTGACTCGAGTCACTATTTTTTGACTCGGGTAACAACTCTACTGACCCGGTTGACTCAGTTGATCCAGACAACTCGGGTTAACCAATAATTCGATTAGAAATTCTGACCCGGTTGACCTGGGTAATTCGGATGACGCAGGTCAACTGAGTTAACTAAAACAGTTCCAGTTAATTTGATTGAAATTGGGTGGGACCGGTTCGGGTAACCAATTAATGATTTTGATTTTGGTTCAAATCACTAGTTAGCTAAAATAAAAAAAGAAATCACATCAATGGGCACTATTGTTTGGCATTAGTAAAAAATATCTGCTATACTGTCACAGGATGACAAAGCAAAGGTATTTGTTGGTATTCCTGCTTTAAGAAGATATTTTGAGACAATGCAAACAATTCTTGAGCCTGTATTAGTATCTAATCATGATTTTTTAATCGGGTCTTTACAAAAACTTGTATCTTCCATTTATTTGTTGATCAATCATAAGAAAACTGATGAATCATTGCGAGTTGGTCAACTTACAATTTTTATTAGAGCATAGTAGCACCTTGGTTCTTTATTTGTTACGCATATAACAGACATCTTAGGGGGCATCCATAAATAACGTTATAACCTCTTCATAGTAGCACTGGACCCCCTCTACTATATAAAAAAATTTTTCAAAATCCGTATGTTTATATATAAAATTTTACAAAAACTTGAATATATTGTGACACAGTGATCTGATTTGGATGATTTAGATACCATTCGATTCGTCTCAGTAAGACGAATCCAATAATACCAAAATCATTTCATTTGGATCACTGGATCAATAGTTATTCACAAAAAACTATTGATTTTATAGTAATTTTATAAGAAAACATAATAACCATAGTATTTGGCCAATAAAAATCGATCCAGTGATCCAAATGAAATAAAACTGGTACCATTCGACTCTTCTCACTGAATAGTACCAAAATCATTAAATTTGGACCACTGGTTCAATTTTTAGCCAATTTTTTCTAAAAAAATTACGTTGTATTTATTTGATCCCCCTACTTATTGAGAAAAACGTTATCGTTTGTCCAACCCCCCCTTTTGTATAACGTTATTTATGGATGCCCCCTTATCATTAGTATCTAATAAAAGGTTTAACAGGTTTTTAGGTATAATGATGAGATCAAACAATTGTAGGTCCTTCTAGTTGATAGTGGGCAGATAAAAATTCGTAGTATTTCAAAAAATATTGTTCAATATTGTAAATTATTTCATGCTTTAAATTTAGATTATTTGACAATTCATACTTATACTCCAGGCCAATTAGTATATATTCTAGTAGAACGAAGCATGTTATCATTATTCAATAAAGTTGCTGGGATTACTTTACCAATTAATCATTTTAAAAAGCACTTGGATTTTAAGGAAATGTGCAGAACTATAAGCTTGGGCTTTAAAATTTTCATTATATAGCCAAGCCCTTGTTGATTTGTAGAGAAAAGATCTTATTTATAGAAAGCCGGTTTTTGTTAAATATGTTGATAAACAACCAAATTCTTTTTCGAACATATTATCTTCAATAAATGAAAATAAATTAGAAAACAAAAAATATGAGAAAAATAGTGAAAACAACGATGAAAATAATAATGTACCATGGTCTTGAATTAAAAGTCATTGTAACTTATGTTGATATTTTTTAGATATTTGAAAATGTAATAATTTATCATACTGTTCTTTTAAATAGACTAAGAAGGCTGCTGTATTATTAAGTACAAGCAATAGGTTTTTATCTCTATTAATTAAAGCAATATTTAAACACAATTTACACTTTAGAGTATTTTAATTCTATTAAAATACCATCATATGATATTTACTTTCTATCTCTTTCTTCAGAAAATTATGTAAGATATTGTTGTACATTTGCAAAAAATATTTTTTAACAATTTCCTTTCTAACTTAGTATCAAAGATTCACATATCCTAGTACCTAAGTAGATGACCAGGCAAACAACCTAGATCAAATTTAGCTACTGTTGAAAACTTTTTTATGCTTTCATCTTTACTACCAGACAAGCAACCTTGATCAAATTTAGCTACTATTGAAAACTTCTCTATACTTTCATCTTTACTTGGAATAATTGATCACAAATCTATCGCTATTGCTATTGCCCTTGGTTATGTCTTAAATTAAAGTTTTAGAATGAATAGTAAGTAATAGTTAAAGTTGGATTAAAAATTATATAAAACTATTTACTGATTTCAATTTATTTCAAAATTGCAGCTTAAGGTTAGAGTGTCCAGAATCTGCTGCTAATGATAGCAAATTATGCTTGCTAATGATATGAAATTATGCTTTTAATACTAAAAAAATTTTTTTAAATTAATAAATTTTATAACTTTTATAATATTAAATTATAAAAATAACTATTTATGGATTATATTTCAATACAAAAATCAATATGATTATTAATAATTATGGCAAAAATACAATAGTGACCCATCGCTATGCGACCCTTATATGATCGACCAATCATTTTTGAGATTGGCGATCATATATAAATAATGATCATCACTTTGATAATCATTGTTTTTTTGTTTTTTTACTAGCTTGGAGTCATTTTGGAGTCGTGCCATTAAAACTTCTTGTCGGTTCTTTTCTGAAAGAAGGTTTTTGGCAGCGCTAATCGAATATTGAATTTTTGGAAAGCGAAAACAGAAGAAAGTATAGCTTGTTCGGTTTTTTTTCGGTCGCTTTTCAGTTTTTTTCGTCAGTTTTTTTTCAGTTTGTTTTGTCATTTTTTTTTCGTCGTTTCTTTTTTCGTTCTTTTTTGGCTTTTTAGATGTTTTTTTTTCCAGATTCTTTTTTTTCATTTTTTTTCATTGATCTTTTTTCCGTTTTTGTCATTTTTTCGTTTCAGTTTTTTTTTTCGTTTTCGTTTTTGGCATTTTTTTTTTGTCGTTTTTTCATTTTTTTTTTCTGGTTCATTTTTTTTTCGTTTTTTTTCGTCGTTTTTGTTTTAGTAATTTTTTTTCAATTTTTTTTTTTATTTTATTTTTCGTCAATTTTTTTTTCTTGTTTTTTTATCGTCTTTTTTTTTGTCATTTTTTTTTTTTTTAAAATTTTTCGGTTATTGGGCTATTTTTTTTAGATATGGGACATCAAAGGTAAGTTTTTTTTTATAATATATTTTTTTTTTAGTTTTTTTGTTTTTTTTTTTTTT